>LQRL01157599.1:0-10025 GCA_001703475.1 Hydroides elegans
TAAAGTATAATAACAGTATCACCAGGGTCCGTATCCTTAAGAAATCGTGCAGTTTATGCAGCTTGGAGAATCGATAAAATGGGAATACGACACGAGATTATATATTGAAGGGAATTATAACACTCAGCCAAATCTGAACGAACCCGAAGGGTGAGTTCAGAATTGGCTGACAGAGTGTTATAATTCCCTTCAATATATAATCGAGTGGCGTGTTCCTTTTATAACATATCTTCTATGAAGAATAATATATTTAAACACATTAATTTCGCGTGTCGAAAGCAGTTACCCACGTCAGCTCAGTTAGTTAGAGCGTTGGGTTTTCATGTTTTTGCGTTTTGCACTTAACAACGTTTGTTTTCATTTTTTTCATCACTAATAACTCGTTTATTCTTGGACAAAAACATCTAAAATTTTAAACATAAAAAGATTATTATATAATTTGTATAATTAGGTCATATCTTTACATATTTCACAATATAAATATCCTAGTTGAGTTCGATTTGAAACGCATGTTGATTGCTGATTGGCTAGGATCCATGAATCCCAGGTTCGAGCCGAAGTAAAGGCACATCGAAAATTGTTTTCCCTGTCTTCATTTATTCTTTTTAACTTGATATACAGTAATTCTGGATTATTATAAAACATATTTTTGGATTATAACTTCACGATCTATCCATCAAAGTGTTTATTTTGATCATCAAACATGTGTTTTTGCGGTACATTTGCGTTGTTGTCAAATCTAATGCGCCAAGGAAAACAAAGTTTTAAACTTCATATTAAGTGATTCTTGTAAAAAAACAATAGTTAATATCAGTATAAGTAAAGATAAAAAAAATGTTTATTCGATATTGACTTTAAAAACATTGATGGAAAAAAATGTGAACCGATCGAGACTCGAACACAGTACCCCTTGCTCTGTAGGCGAGCACCATATCCACTACACCAAGGGGGCTCTTGGTGTACGCGTAACTTATTAGTAGAGTGATAACTATGGATATATGTTTCCCAAATATGGAGAAGTGACGCAGATCATAAAATATAAGAGTTTGGATAGATTTGGTGCAATTTTCGCACTGAATTAAATAAAAATTGCTTAGCGTTACGCCTTACTAAAAAGAAGAGTTTACGCAATTTGACGTAAAGGGGGCGATAAGTCGAAAACGAGGCTATAGTGAAGACGTAAGGAAATATCACACTCTAGGTTTTTTCTCATATGTTCTTTATACAGGTATGTAATAAAAGGTGGTCATCAGGTCGATCGTAATTTAAATCATGTTATTATGATGGCTTACGTAGTTTTCATTGTTATACATAACAAGAAATCCAAGGTATTCTTTAAAAATGTTAATAAGTTATCGCTCGTTGTTTTCGTGAACACTTCTTGCTTTGATTTTCTCACCTTTCTAATATTCAATGTGATAAATAGGTCAGTTTGACTTTTATGCATGCAAAACAAGCCATTTATGTAGATCCTATATAGCACCCATGGAAACTTGTTTTAAACTAATACATTAATTCGGAAATCTTTGATCAAATTCACTCTAGGACATACTCTTAATTCGAATACCATGGCAGCATTCCTCGTCACTTATTGTCCTGTTTCGAAGTTTACTTAGGATCCTCGCCTAGGTGAAAGCGAATCGTGACTGTGTGACTAGCAGTGCTCCGTCGAATCAACATTGCAGCATTATCCAAACTTCCTTAGAGGTTGACTGATACGTTGACCTTATGCAGAAGCTAGGATGTAAAAAAAAAACACACAACACACTTTTCAAATATTTTTTAGAACATAAAACCTTGAAAAAAATTTAGTGGTGCTTACATATTTTTAATAATACATCATACAAATATCACATGTACTTAATCACAATAAAAGGTCGACCTACAACTGGTTGGGATATAGCTGGATTATTTTATTATCAAACTAAATTTACCAAGTATCAATGACACAATGTGGGGCAATCACGCTCTGTGTGGGCTGTCACGGCCAAAAAAGACCGTTTTTATATTTTAAAGTTTTAGTTTTCTTTAAAGATATACTTATATAAATATTATACTTTATATAATGTCCGAATGGACATTACTTGCAATCACGCTAGGCTAGTTTTAGGTAATATGTTTCAAACTAACATACATGTATGTCATAATATTTATAAAGGCTCAACTAAGATTTTGTTCATATCAGTTATTATTTTGAAAATTACCTAAGTACTTTTGCTTCCGTTGCAAACTCTTATTATTACATCAACTTTGATTCAGTTTGCGTTAAGTTTTGTATATTGATTTTCCCAATCTTTTTATACTTGACTGAGCTTACATGTAAGTAAATTTCAAATATACATACGATTTAAATACGCAATGTGTAATCCCTAAAACTTTATAACGGTTTTGTCTAGATAGTATGGGATCTGTTCCGTTTTAGATCGCTTGACTTGGGGTTACAATGAGGTGAATCATTATATTGCAGTGGATTTATTCGGATTTTGGGTCCTTAGCTCGACATATTAGCTCGACATATTTCAGGTCGAAATGAAATAATTATAATATTTCAAATTTTATACCTGAGTTAGCAGATAATCAAATATAAACCACAAATTAAGTGCAATTAGCAGCTCTAATTCCGTTTGCTTTAATACTACAGGGGTGTACCTTAACCCAAAATCGACGGTCGCGCAAGCGCAACCGTCATCCAAAAGGACACTCGCGCGGACAAAATGACAGTCGCGCGCGATATTCATTTTCTAAATTACATTCTCTTAAATACAAGCGCCGAGGGCGCGAGCGCATTTTTATATGCAACTTGAAGAAGTACGTTCTGTAGAGTGTTAATTTCCATCGAATCGACATTCGCGCTAGCGCGAGTGTCGTCTGTAAAAGACACTCGCGCGCACAAAACGACGGTCGCATATGCGACAGTGTGACCGCTCAGGTGCACCCCTGGTATTATTTGCTTTACTTTAAGTGTGTAAATACCTTTAAACTCTAATTTAAGCTGTCATCAAACTTTAAATATTCTAATTTTGAGTTGATCTAAATACAGTTCAAAATATCAAATGAGGTTTATTATTTGGAAAACGTTATGGTTAGCCTGAAATGGCACGTCATTTACCTTGTTTTAATGACGATTCTTCAATTTCACCAGATGTAATTTAACATATCCTGATCCGATTCGCTCAGTGTGAAGTCAAACGGCTCAAGTTGTTGATAGGTGCTATCACTATCCATGAGCCTATTAGTGTCATTCGCAGTGATCTGCAATGAAATCAAAATGATGCATAGTTTCAATGTGATATCGGGCCTAATGAGACAAAAATAATTTGTTATTCTATATCCCGTAAACCATTTCCGAGGGGTATTTTAAATGTCATAAATACGTGTTTCACGATGATTTATGCAAGTTGTTATTTATTACTACCAGTTTTGCTTTGTTAGAGAATTCATTACCCTTCTTAATAAGAGCCCGTGCAAACTCTCAACTGATAGAAATCAAAATCCTCAATCAAGCCCCATCCCCCTAAATCAACAAGCCCTTTACCTCTTCGTTGATCAACGTCCCTGGTTTAGATGACGGCTGTTCAATGATCTCTAGCATGTTATCTTCGAACCAATCAAAAGTGTGACACCTTTTGATAAAATGAAAGACAAGATGTATATTTGGGTAATCATAACAAGACTGTCCAAGGACAGTGTGCCACATCTTGCTTAGGTATATAGTTGGCTTAAAACGGACGATGGAGACTTATAGGTTCTACATTTTCAGTGAAGCGTTGGACAGTTGGGGGTTAGGTATACGACCAATTCATAACTTTTGTCAACGTGGATTAAGTTTTGTCAGCATACGCGATGGGAAGTTGATCATCTCAAAATTTCTCTTAGGTCAATTTTCCCTAGGTCAAACGCATCAATTTTAGCCCAACATCGAGTCTCCAGGCCTATTCGTTCTCAGAATATCCCTTGAAACGTCTAAAAAGGTATTTTTTGTCCGCATGAGGAGTGCACCATGTACAATTTAAATGTAAGATATAAGCAGTCATAACTTTTCTTATATAAGCAATAGATGCCTTTAAAGCGCAATCGGAATACCCGAGCTCTCAAGGAATATGTTGAATCAAGTTTCATTAAAATCAGCCCACAACTCTTAGAGGAGTAGCATTCTCTAGGAAAAGTTTACGAACTAAATAAATTAATGTATATATGAATCAATAACAGCAAAGTGGTCGCACAAACCCCGGTTTGCTTCGCAAGCCGTGGCTAAAAATGATATATAATTCTCATTTTTCTTTCACAATTGAGCTATGAAATATGTGTGCATGAATAACAATACATGTTCTAAAGGCAATGAGGGTAAAGGGTTTCGTTTTAATTCCTAGCTTAGGTATAATTGTCTAATTCAAATATAATTAAAATATAAATAATAACAATCTATATGTGTACAACAAGTCAATTACAATAAAATGATTGTTGAAATCACAATCATAACAGATTGAATCATATAAAATAAATTGTGCAAATTGACCTACAAAGACTTACTCAACTCGTATGACCACAGTTTTATTATTTGCTAAAGACACTAACACAGGTGGCTACACGCAAATACAAGGGTCATAACAAATCAATATAGCAAAGTAAACATACCTATGAAAGTATGACTGTTTGTGCAATGTTTGGCTGTAATTTTTGGATCGCTGCAATTGTAAATGGCTCCGCAGGAGGCTAGCTACTTTGTCATGACCTCTCATTACTGCAGCCTTTAGTGCTATGGCCGAATTATGATCTTGTTCTTTGACATCACGGCGCGGATCATCAAGCAACAGTTGTACCACTTCAAGATGGCCTCCTTTAGCACCTGCTATAAAAGCTGTGTCTAAATATTCACCACGTAAATTAACATCAATGTGTTGCGTTGCAAGAAGAAATTGACATACTTGTATGTGGCCTCTTCTGGCAGCTGCAATTAAAGCTGAATCAGACCAGTTACCTGGTAAATTTACATCAATACGTTGATCTTCAAGGATAAGCTGTACCACATCATGGTGACCTTCCTTTGCAGCTGATATAAGAGCTGTGTCTAAATACACATTTCCAAACCACTTCTGTACCAGCTCAACACGCGTGTCCTTCAGCAAAAGCTTTACCGCATCATAATTACCTCTCTTGGCCGCTATTGTGAGAGCTGTATAGCCATCGTCATTAACCATATTGACATCAGCGCGAGCGTGGTTTAAGAGAAGCGTTAGGATTCGAATACGCCCCTCAGAAGCAGCTCCGATTATGGCGGTATTTGCACGCCAACATCTGTGGTTCACTTCACAAGATGACAGTGAAAGCAGCTTCTCAACTATATGATCGTGTCCACGCCTTGCAGCCAGAATCAAAGGCGTATTTGAATGCCAACCTTTGAGATTGATATCACATCTTGAATCGCATAGCAATAGCATAGCAATGTCTATGTGCTTTTCACGTATAGCTGCCGTTAATGCTGTGTCTGAATATTCACCATGGTCATTTAACTCACACCATTCAGTCTCTAACAATAGCCGAGCAATGTCGACATCTCCTCTTCTAGCAGCGACAATCAACGCTGTGTCGGACTCCTCCAAATGTGAATTCGGATCAATTCGTTGATCGTCAAGCAGTAATTCAACAACACCACGATGACCTCGCTTAGTCGCTTCTATCAGGGCGAAATAGGCACCAGGTTTATTGACATCAGTGCGTTGATCTGCCAGCAGAAGCTGAACAACGACATGATGGCCTTCTCTGACAGCAACTATGAGAGCTGTGTCGGATTTTTTATTCTGTAAATTCGGATCAATGCGTTGATCTTCAAGAAGTAGCTTCACCACGTTACGATGGCCTTCTCTGGCCGCTGCTATTAAAGCTGTATCTGAAAAGTCATCACCTTCATTAACATCAATGCGCTGATCTGCCAGAAGAAGCTGAACAACTTCAAGATGGCCTTCTTCGGCTGCTGCTATAAGGGCTGTGTCTGAATCTTCACCACGGATATCGACATCAATGCGATGATCTGCCAGTAGTAGCTGAACGACGTCATAATGGCCTCCTGATGCCGCTTCTATCAGGGCTGTGTCAGATCGTACATTTCGTGAATTCGGGTCAATGCGCTGATCATGAAGAAGTAGCTTCACAACTTCGAAATGGCCTACTCTGGCAGCTGCAATCAGGGCTGTGTCTGAATAGGCACTACGTATATTGACAAAATTGCGACGATCTGCCAGAAGAAGCTGAACAACGTCAGGATGGCCCTCTCTGGCAGCAACTATGAGAGGTGTGTCAAATTGTTCATGATATGAATTCGGATGAATGCGCTCATCTTCAACCAGTAGTTTTACCACATCATAATGACCTTCTTTTACCGCTGCTATAAGGGCTGTGTCTGATTCGTTACCAAATATATTGACATCAATGCGATCATCTGCCAGCAGTAGCTGAACAACTTCCCGATGACCTCTCCTGGCCGCTGCAATGAAGGCTGTGTCAGATCGTACATTATGTGAATTTGGATCAATGCGCTGATCTTCAAGAAGTAGCTTAACGACATCATGATGACCTTCTTTGGCCGCTGCTATCAGGACTGTATCTGAATCGTCACCAGGGACATCGGCATCAATGCGATGATCTGCCAGAAGAAGCTGAACAGATTCACGATGGCCTCCTCTTGCCGCTGCAATGAAGGCTGTGTCAGATCGTTTATTATGTGAATTCGGATCAATGCGCTGATCTTCAAGAAGTAGCTTCACCACGTCATGATGACCTTCTTTGGCCGCTGCTATCAGGGCTGTGTCTAAATAGTCACCAGGTTTATTGACGTCAATGCGATGATCTGCCAGTAGAAGCTGAACGACGTCACAATGGCATCCTGTTGCCGCTGCTATCAGGGCTGTGTCTGAAAAGGCACCAGGTTTATTGACATCAATGCGATGATTCTCCAGAAGAAGCTGAACCATTTTATAGTGACCATTTCCTGCTGATGCCACCAGTGCCGAGTCATCCTCCTCCTTTTCCTTTTCATTATCATCTTCATCATCATCATCATACTCATCATCCATCTCCCTATCAAGGTTTTTATGATTCAAATCAGTGCGCGGGTCGACCAACAAAACGCGAGCTATTTCCACATGACCACATTCAGCTACTTGCACAAGAGCGTTTGAAATAACGGAGCTAGTTAACCTATAATCATGCTGTCCATCTACTCGTGACGCTTTAAGTAGAAGTTCAACTATTTCCTTCTGGTTATTTTTGACAGCGAAATTCAAAGGGCACACTCCAGTTCCATCAATTTGATTCAAATCCGTGCGTGGATCTTGGATCAGCAGTTTCACAACATCTATACGACCGCCAATAATTGCTGCGGTCAAAGGTGAATGGAGTTTCCGGCCAATTATATTGACATCTATCGGTACAAAACGCAGAAGGAAGGTCACCAAATGCAAATGGCCACGTCTTGAGGCTTCCGCCAAGATCATTCCTAAGAGGCTTGATGAGTCTTCTTGCAACGCTTCTGCAACATATTCAAAACAAATTTTGGGAATATATCATGTAATAACTTATAGATGTGGACTTTTCAGTTAACAGTAGCTTTTAGTAAACAGTTTGGAAATGATGACTATAAGTTCATCATTTTGTTCAAATATGGTTAATCAAATGATAAATTTTATTAATATTTACTCGTATGATAAACAATAGCCTTGTAAAATGAATAATTTTATCTCAAACCAAATTAGCTCAATCGGAAAAAATGCTGGATTCGCTTGCATTGCATCCAACAAAACACGACAATACATTAATGATTCGTAATTATTCTTTTTTAACATTTAATATTTATTGAATGACGTATTAAGCTTTATTTATATACGATGTATAGCAAATACACTTTAATACATATAACAGGATTAAAATTGCATATTGCTAAATAGCGATAAGCATGGAGAAGGCATGTGTATTTGTGTATTAAGCTGTTTAAGAGGTTCCAAGTGAATAACATTCCATATTAATTAATTTGATTTGAATAAAGGACTTTTCAATGTGTTTTGGCATTTTTAAGTACAAAACGAAGGATTGAGAATATAGATTTGCACTATTTTACATTTAGCACTAAACGTTTCAATTAATTTAAATAATAAAGTAATTAATTGTTTACCACGCAAATATATGGTCGAAAAAAAATCTTATCAAGTGCGAGACCTCTCGATCGATTTGATGGCGAGTACCGTTACTATTAGACAAAGTAGCAATAAGAATTGCATTAAAATGTATCATGGTCAATAAAAGTGTATCAATGAAGTATTTTGCATTTCAAATATATTTTTATACCATTCCTATCCATTTCATTGCATGGTACCTAGTGCGATATTATTCGTTCAGCATATTCGAAACTAGTGTATTTTTAAGTGTTTATTTGTGAAAGTGATTAAAGCCCACCAAAGAATCTTTAACAATTTTCCAATAATTGTATTGCGTATTTATATATATTGACCAACAAGAACAAACAAAGGAGAGTTAGAAAAGTGTGAGCCAGTTATGCGATAAACGACCAAATGTGATAAAAAACTGTTAATATATTACTGAGCATAGGTTTCATAGGTTTGGACAAGTGCCTGTTTGTTCATTTGAATTATATTGAAACTGTGCGGCATGGAGATTAAGGACTGGTTCATGGTGGAATGGAATAATATAATGTAATTAAGGAAAACGAAAGAACAACAAACAGAAAGAGTATTTAACAGAAAGAAAGAGCATGACAATTCGAAGAAACAAGTTTGTTTATCCTGCATGCTCGCACACAGGACCTGCGAGCAGTGCGGGATGACACAATGGAAGACATGAATGGTAACACATTCACTAAAAAACTGATTGCAAAAACATGGCGAGAAGTAAGCGGATTGATAGAGTCGTACACATTCAACGCTGCAAGAATAACACATGGAATCCGTAACCGGTGTTACATTTTTGTGTTTGTGTGTGTGTGTTTTCTTGACTATGTATGGATCGTTTCGACTATAAGCTCGGTTCGGTTCGATTCTCGAAAATTGTCGGTAAGGTCTGTACGTATACAAGAGCCCGTTTACAAAGCCAACTCAAACTTAGTCACGATCATAGAACTTACCACGGGTCAAAGACTACAAACGTTTTAAAAGTTAAGGTGTCGAATATGAACAAACAAGCTGGCCAGCCTTTAAACAATACCAGAATTAACACACTGTATTTATATTTGTCGTTGATATGGAGTTCTATTTCTATTTCTATTTCGTAACACTTTGTGTGTTTTGTCAACGCAGCTTAATTTTGTACGGCAAGCAGTTTTCCTATTTAGTTTTCGATTCATTATCTATATGAGGCAATCAATTCACTCGTGATATTAAATATGCAATACTATGTTTAACACCTTCAAAAAATGGATATAGAGAAGGAGTAACTTTACAAAGGTATGTTTTCCCAGCATAGATAACCAAGTTTTAATATTTATGTATAAGAATTTTAAACAGTCCACTGTATGAAAATCTAAATGAAACGTTTTTTAATTTTGCTTCTATAGCCAAATAATTATAATCCATTAGCTTTTAATTAAACTTAATAATTGTTTTCGATATACATGTATATGGCTTTATGAAATATATTAAAACTTGACGCTTAATACGCTACGATAAAATTTTATTCAATGTCTAAATTCGTCGTTGTCATGTAATAGATTCGTCACAAAAGATCATCCATCGTCATTTTAAAAGCAGAAAATTATAACGTTTCGACGTTTGTTTCAGAAAGAGGAGTGAATCAATTAGAATTGATGGTTGCAAGTGCATAAATGGTGGATACAACAAGGCTCTATTTCCCAAACTATTCCAACCGACGTCGCGATTCCGACATTCATCAATCTGTCGATAGAGAACGAGAAAGAGAGTGAGAGAGATATAGAGAGGGGTGAGAGAGAGGGAGAGAGGGAGAACAAGAGAGAGACATCGAAAGTCAGAGAGAGAGAGAGAGAGAGAGAGAGAGAGAGAGAG
>LQRL01157617.1:15099-26804 GCA_001703475.1 Hydroides elegans
GGAATAGCAAATGTTTAAGAAATGTACCCTTTGGCTCGCGGCGATGTGTAGAGAAAGTCTGATCATGGTACCACGTCTTTTGTAGAGAGACCCACCTTTTCCTTTGTATAATAACTCCACCTAGACTTAAACACATTCCTTGCTCTAATCTTTGCATTGCCCCCATACCTCTTCTTCCCCCTATTACTGAGAATCACGGAGAACCCACTATCTGTATTTAATTTTCAATTGCGCTTTGATGCCTAATTTCCTGCAGGATAGAATGACCTGTTTTATTGAGAACTTGTATTATTACAATTTAGTAGGCAGGAGTTGATACATCGCAAAAGGTCAAGAATCAATGGGTTTCTTATACACACTGTCTAATTAGGCGCGTCGTACGCAAACACGAATCTGTTTAAGAAATTGGCGCGAGGTGCCAAAATTTACCAGGTATTTTCTAGTATAAAAAATCGGATTGTTGATTCAAGCATTTTTATGCGGCGTTGTTTTAATAACCAACCTGACCTGTACAGTCAATAGCTCCACTTAAAGCTGGTAATTCGCTCTTTGATATGTGCCCTATTCTCGCCTTAGTGTTTTATAAGAAAAACTGTTTACATTGCCTATGTAATAAAGTGAATTAAGACAGCTCAGCGGCGACTGAGAGTCTGGCAATTTCACATGTTGACGTCTGGCTATGTTATCCCCCTCTTTAATAATAAGGAGAAATAAAATACAATAAAAGACAAACGCCCCCTTTAGCTGTTATGTTTAATCATTCGCATTACACAACTATTTAACCCCTCGCAGCCATATTCCCTCCCATTCCCTTAGCTAAATCATCTAAATCAGAGTACTATATAAAGCAAGGGGATATATGAGAAGGGGGTCTGTAATAATAATAGCACAGGTTGCAGTGGAATAAAGGCAAGGTCGTGAGCCGCCCTAAGAGGGTGTCAGGGGAGAGGACAAGGTTTTAGGACAAGATGACATAGCTCGGATTAGGCAGCTTTGATATTCTAGACCACAGCACGACCCGAAAATGGCGAGGGAAAGCGGTCTTAAGTCGTAACCTAGGGCGGGTTTTGTATTGCTTAACTGCAGGAATGTCATGTTTGTTGGTGATGACCCGTTGTTGTATTGCATTGAATCGCTATGACAAAGTTTGTGCTAAGATATATTGTTATTGACTTCCAAAAAGCAGTTACAATTCTATGACTCTTCCATTCGAGTGAGTAATACCAGCGAAAACTCGCATGTTCAACAAGCGGTTCGGTCCGAAAAAAAAATATTGTATAAGAAATATTGTTATATGCATCTATCACGTACGTCAATCAGGAACAAGTACATGCACACTTTCTTTGTGCATGATAGTCTTCACCATTAAAGTAAAAGTATAATTATCTCAAAACTTGACTCTGGACATATCAGACCAACTTCAAGAGACAACGAAGTGCCCAGGGTGCCATTAACATTATCTCATAACTGTGAAGCACAAGCATGTTAATGTTATAGCGATTACATCATACATTAATATACGTCATATTTCCAATCCCCCTTAAAAAGAAAAAAAAAATAAATCGATTGAATATCGACTCTTAATAAACCACAACAGACAGGGTCATTAAGAGATAATGAAGCTTTGACTTACGCGACACATAAGCGTTACAATGCAATGTTATATCATTGACCTTTAATGCATCCTTGAGAGTAGCTTTTTCTCCATTTATCTCCCTTTTCATGTCAACTTTTTGAGCAGCATTTTTTGTGCCCTTTTAAGATATGCTACCAGCAGCTGTACGCGACATATTAATGACTTCCGCGTTGTTACATGTAATATATGTAGTTTATTTTTCAAGATGCACAAAATAGAAATATTATTTATGGTCATTAAATTAATATTGCTCTTCAGTGTGCCTTAATATCCCGTACCATTAACAAAATAATTTACTATCTAAATTACAAAGAAAGGATAAACTTAGTATCGATATGTTTGATATTGCAATCTTGATATAGCAATAACGTTGCACCTTCATTTGTTTACAGTCAGCATACAATGGGCAAATTCGTCCTTTCCTTCTTTACCATATCCACAAATAGTGCAGCAAATATCACACAATGTCAAAGACGCTCAAAAAGTTTTTTTTTAACGAATGGTGCCACTTCCTCTCACCCCATAAGAAAGTATGACATGAAAGTCAGATAACATTAAATATTCAAAATATTTACGATATTGACATAGTTTTTGTGAGACACACCTTGCCGTTGGCAGAATGTTCATCTGTCTGCAGGAGTAAATGTAAGCTAGCGTGTAATGCATGTTACGCGTACGAACATAAAACTCAAAACAGTAACAAAAAATGCTCGACGACCAGTAATAAGTGGAATGTGCTGATCACACTAATTTGCATCTTAAAAGACTATATTTTTTCTTTTTTTTTAATATGGTGCATGTACGATGGCCGATAAGTCGCGTGCAGATAAAAAAAATCAAATGTTGCAAAACATGGACACGACAAGTATAAGATAAGATAAATATAATACCCTCAACCAAACAAAAAATATCTTCCCAAAAAAATAACAATTTTTTGGTATGAATATTACCTTATGTATATATTACCTTATGGGTTATAATGCAAGGGCAGAGAAATGTTTTGATAATAAAAAATATAGCTAATCTACTACAACAAGAGTGAATGCCAATAGTTACTTAAATAACATTTTTAAATATGCATGTCAGTGGCCTCAAGACTCCCAAGATATCAATATAGCCGCTCATATTCTATCATTATATAATCACCATCTATCAAACAATTTCGATGTTAACACACATGAGCAATAATATTCGACTACTATGTTGCAAGTATTATGGCTCAACTATGCTACAGATGCACACATGGCTTCAAAAGAAAATGTTGTTTAGCCATCAAATATGTGTATTATTCCGCCAATTGATCCGCTGGGCAACGTGCCAATGAATAATTATGAAAATTGACATAAACAACTCTACACTTAATATTGATAATAACATTTCGGGCTCATATCTAACTTCTATTCAGTCAATTCACTCAGAATGCATCACATACACATCATGTACAATGTATACTAGTTTTAAAAGCTTTGCGAAATCTAATGTCTCTAGGTTCATCGTGGGGAAGTGGTTTTCAGATGGTTGATTTTGACATTTCAAATTGTTTATCTAGTAAATATCTGAGCATCTTACAGGAGTCAACAGTTACAAGTCGTTGCTGCAACACAAATACATTACAAGTCTTAGGACAAACATGGAAGGCAATAAGTTAGATAAGTTAGGATGGATGGTATACAATACATAAAAGGAAGACCAAAAGCTATCCGTGAAGACCTGAGGAATCCGGGGAATCCAAGGGATAACCAACTCAAACGCCAACAGTTCTGGGATGTTTTGTAACACTTTGAAGACGCCCATAATACTGATTAGTAACATTCTTGACGAATGCAGTGTTCTTATATCTATTTAAAAACATAATACAATTCAAAATCAGTGAGATACACCTAAAACTGACATAAAAAGCGTCACTGAGAGTAAAGTTTGTTTCAGGATACAGTTCTTAGCAAAACGTGTAAGACATATTTGAAATTTTCTACTAAAAAGATTGAGTTATTTAACTCTACATTGAAGAACAAGCTCTGGGTGTGAGTGATCATGGGGAATTTAGGGTGCTCTGTTTCAAGCCTTTCATGAACAGTAACGTAGATCACACTTTAGAGGATGCACCAAGTTCCTTTCCCGCTCTACTGTTATCGACGGTCATTTGGAACAATTTGCTTTGTCATGTCCGATTTTTTTTGCTAAGCGGCGTTTCAAATCGTGACACAATGAGATCCTTCAAACGGAGAACTCGAAAGGATGGTTTAAATAAAAGCAAAGACACCATAGGAGAAATATGTAAGAACAAACCGGACACATAAATAAAGATTGATTATGAAGTGTGGATCTCCACAATGCTTAGATTAAGAACACATATGGTCATAATCGTTTTCGTTAACATGCTGTTCCTTCATATATGTATCACAATTTCTATGTGAATATTTTAGTGCAATAATAATAACTGGTAACTTTGATATCCACACGGATATTCAATATAACCTGGTATCACATAAAGTTACACAGATTCGACCGCTATCTAGACGGTTAGCAAATCGAGAAAAATAAGTCCAAATTTGAATAAATAAACCAGAAGATGGCAGGAGGTTTGATACTAGTGGTGCCATCAAAGACATGCGAATATATCATTTTATTCGAACATGTGTCATGTAATCAGTATAATTAACTCTCTGTCCAGTTAAAAAAAACATCCGTATATCACTAGTGTAACCATCTTCTGTTTAATTGATATTCACGACAGCAATAGCTTAAACTTAGCTAAAACTCTATTTGGGCCCTACTCAGTCGAGCAATGAAAGGAACACTTTGACAGTTCCAACTTAAGATTCAATGAGGGAGATTGAAAGTAAAATCGTGATAGAACAATACCACTGACTACCAAATTGACGATAAGTTTAGTAATACGCAGATATCGGGCCAATTAAGGGACGTCAAACCATATATTCTTGCCTGATGGCGCGATCTGATATTAAAAATGAAATGAAGGTAATGCGTAGAACCCGTAGAAAACCATTTTCAAAATCCTACTGTCCCCACCATGGATTCGATTACATTTATGGAACAAAACTGTATACCAAGTATAACAAAAAATTCAGATTGATCTAAGAACGAACTCTGAATAGATCTAATGAGCGAATAACAAGCTAAACGTTTGCAAGTAAATCGTTCCTCAGTTGACCAGATCGACTATATCTATTCTAAAAGCCGTTCAAACGCAATGTCAAAATACGCCTCGAATAAAAAGGAGACAATTGAGTCAATTTAGCAAAGCATCTAGGTCATCTGTTATATAGACATTTGGTTATGCTTACACGAATGTCTCAGATAGTGTCAATGTGCCGTTTCTATCTCAGAAGGACGTACTAAATTCCTCTAGATTTATTTATTAAAATGTAGTATTACGGATAACACTATCAATAATGGTGTGTAGGTTATACTACATTTGACTATATTAGATCCAAATAGTATATCAAATTTGTTATATATCATCCTATGTTCACTCAATTGATTACTCATGATTTCTGTCTCCATCTTACATATATTCTATGATGTCATTGACCACAGCTAAAACGTCTCGCTTATAGAAATAAAACGTAGTTAAACCGAGAATTGTGGTCTCATTACTTCTTCATCATATTTCAACTATATAGCACTGGCGACGACGATAACAAAATAAATTCACTACCGTAATCAAATGAAATTAAAATCAAATTAAATGATTAAAATACTTGGATTAAAACAACTAAAAATGGCAACCGTTGGGAGAAAAGAGTCTTCAAAGATTCTAATGAATTTCGGGATATTTACATCGAGCGAGTTGAACAATACTTCCTCGCGAATTCAATTGAGGACAATAAAAAGTTCCGGCTATTTTGAGTCTAATGGGATCAAAAACATATTCAGTGCTTCGCAGTCTATGTTATCCGGACAAACCAGGTGACAAAAAAACATTTACCAAATGTATGACATTTTAAGGGATCATTTAAATCCCAAACAACATGAAATCGCCGCACCAAAGAAGTTCATCCAACGGATGCAGAAGGACCACGAGTCAGTTGTCGAATACAACGCGGAACTCCGTAAATTGACATCCATATGCAATTATACGGATCTGAACGACCGATTAACAGTTTGTAACGGGTTTGAATAATTTCAACATCCAACAATAGCTACTAGCCATAATGCATAATGCATCACGTGACGCAGCGGAATTCCATTCCAAACCTACTGTGAGTAAAATATCACATAAAAACAACAAAGCAAAAAGTACGAAAAACATCCGTGTTTCAGGTGCAAACGTACTACATTGCAGTTATTATGCACAAATTTTGCGTGGGACAATCCTCGCTTTCCGTAATAAATGTGAACATCTTACAATCTTAGAAGAAACTTTAGATTCTCGAATTACACTGCGGTATAGTAAAATGTATAGTATCTAGAGTGAACCAGAAAACTGTGTGTTGGCGAATTATTTGAACAGCAGGATCCTTGGTATGGAGTAAATCTTCACCATCTATTAGAGCAGTTATATCAAATGAAAACAATTGGAAAAGCATAAAACATCATACTGTAAACGTGCATTGACGAATTTAACAATTTTATGGACATACTGTCATCCTCTGGAATGAGGATTAAAGTGCCGTATCAGTCAAAGCCGCCGCCTCATCAATAAGGTCAAGGAAGTTATCGGTTATGTATCATCCCAGGTTCACACTATCGAGAACACGATTTCCGACTCCATCCTTAAGCTTTACTAAGATGACATTGATCACATATATAAAGCTTAAAGAAATCAAATGTAGAAGTGACCGAAAATTGTCAATTTGATTATGTCTTCATCTTATTATTAATATTATGTGAATACCGTATGAAGGTTCAATATTGTTAGGTGCTTATTGCACGAATGGGTCAAATTGGATACATCGAAGCCGAAGGCTGAGTGCATCCAATTTGACCCCTGAGTGCAATAAAGACCTTACAATATTGAATCTGAATATTGTATTCCCTTTATTACATGGAATAACAAAGAAAATCGTTACTGAAAAAAAGATTTTTGGCAATGTCATAGTGTGCGATAATATAATATTTTCAATAATATTGACATTTAATGTAAATTATGAAATGTAATGCTTATAACTCATCTTGGATAATATAATTATCTAGGTGAAATTAATTTTAAAAAAAAATATTCATGTTATTATTGTTATATCATGAAAATTTGATTTCGGAAGCGCAATCGGAAAATAGTACGGGTGCAATACACATAAATATTGCACCCTAGCATGGGTATGACTGGTTAATACAAGAGGATGATCAGGCTGACAATTGATGATTGCGATAAGACCGAATTATTTATCTTGTATTCCAGACGATATCTCCCACTCAAAGAACGTTTTGGAAACACTGTGGAAACACAATCATCAAACAATAGATTCTGCCTTTAAATACGACGTCCTACCACAACTGGTTGCCCTTTCAGGGCGTATTTGGAGGACTAGCACATGTTTTATTTGTTTATTTTTTTTTAAGTTAAGTTTTTATATAAACTTCATATTTACACAAAGTTTATGACAATGATGGATATTTATCTCAACTTTCATAATCTAAATTGAAATCGACATATTTCTATCTGATATTTTCAAAATTCGATGTTCTAATTTACTGAGATTTATATAGTTATAGTATATTATATAAATATATTTAGTGATTTTCCTTTGATAAGGTACTATTGTACTCGAATAACGGTCCGACTAGAAGCATGCTTGAAATCATCATATTATGACATCAATTTGTCGTTTATTTGCAACGTAATGTGACACGTCAATCCGACGTCTGATAAACTACGTATTCCTGTGATGTGTAAACGTCAAGTCGACAATCTACTTCGTTGTGACGCAGTCATGACGTCACAGCTTTGGCAACGTAAAGACGTCATGTTAGTGTAATTGTTTTAGAACGTAAAACTATGGAATCAGGAGGTTCATGGAAAGTCGTTTCCCTATATTGAATACAAAACCACCTAAAATAATTATTAATCTTGTGTGCTTATTCTAATTATTAAGGGCTTTAACACGGTTTAAAACAATCCGCCGGATCACTTTTTTCATGATCGCCATTGTTTTAGTAATAATTAAATTAATATAATGAAACCACGTTTTCAAATTATAATCAAGCTTTGTTGTAGCCTATTTATCTGAAATGCAATGTTAATTTGATCATAATACCACTTATACCATTGATGATTTTAATCCAGCTGAATAAAATACCATGAATTTCAAGAATTATAAACTGAAATCATTTACTCACGCTTTTTTGCCACCTGCAGATTGAAGAAGATGATTAAATCCGAGAAATCACGAATATTACCTTTCATTCAAGCTGTCACTAAGTAGGCTTTCCAAATGACTCTGCAACAGAACGAAATCAAATCACAATATTTAAGACGATTTTCGCTCATTTCAGAAACAGCAAAATTACCCCCATTATTGCGGAGATGTAAATTAGTGTGAATTGCTAAGGATGAGGGTGCGGCTGTAAGGAAAATAACGAGAGACAGAGATTTAGAGAAAAAAGCGGAAAAATACTTGTCATAATAGATTAATATTCGCTCAACACCTGTGAAAGGTAGCAATTGAGACTAGGGGTTAACTGACAAAGCTAAGTGCTGACCATTTTGACCCCTTTATCCCCAAAAACTGCAAAGATGGGGGTTTAGACGTATTTCCCACGCAGCCATACCACAATGTGTTTCTCATTTTCGTGCCATATTTATAATGTGTAATATCATTATAGTTCATTATGTAGTTATAGTTGAAGATTGGTGTGAGGGTGGGTGATTGCTTAAAAAAAGGAGAAGGGGTCAGCTGGGGTGATGGATGTGCAATATGGTAACTGCAATAATTATCTGAAAATATTTTTTTTTTGCAAAAAAAAACGTTAAATAAATGACACTTGAGGGTTTTCTGTATAGAAGGCTCAAACATAATAGGATTATTATAATATTAAACTATAAACTAAACTCATTTTATAAAATAAACATTGCATTTAGTTTTGAAAAGGCGTCATAAGGAGTGTTCACGCAAAAAAATATCCTACATTTTTGCGTGAACAGAGGGGATTAATTGCTATGTTTTTATACAATGTGGCTTTCGAAAATATCGGGTTTCGTGCTATAATCCGAGCTTTTTCGTTTGCGTGAACACGGCCATATGAATTCTTATCCATAGTATATAGCACAATCAACGTTTATATTAATTCAATAATCAAGATTGCATCTAATTATTGCCATATATGACAGGCTCTAAAAGTTATTAAGTATTATTCCAAATCTTGTGCGAGGAACCCAGATTACAATTTGCTATATGATAGATAATCCCATCATGCTAGGGATAAGATTTTCTTTAAACACCAACAATGCAAGAAACCGTTCTCATGAAATAATAACTGATGCGACGCAGGTTACTTAAGGTCAACGTTGTTATAGCGGTGCCTTACTGCAAAGAAAAAATTGCCCAAATTCGGGGGGAGTTCATAGGTCAGCATAATGATGCGACACTCCACTGAGTTAATCATTTAAAGTCATACACAGATCATTATTACAAAACAATGTGCAGTTCCACAGAACCCCATTCACAAGTATTGCCTTTTTAACTGCGTGTCACTTATTATTGTGTGTGTTTTCAAAAAGTTATGATTGCTTCTCTATGTGTGGTGTGTTAGGTGGTGACAAGTGGGTTTGTTAGTCGGTGCTCTGGCATTGATTGATTTTAGGCGGGAAAAGATGAGCAATGACAGCTGCAGTTATAAGGCATTATCATTTAGCAGCTTTAATATAATCTATGTCGTTTGGAATTTTGGTTATATTGTGTATAACTATTTCGAGTCATTTTCTATTTTTGAGAAAAATGGACAGTAGTGGGGTAGGGGCAGGGCGAGGGGGATGCTGGCTAGATTTTTCTACTCATTAAAAAAGTCAATGAGCGGGGTTTGTGATCTGGCATTTTGTGATGAGCAATGTATACATGACATTTTCAAATCAATATTCAAATGCGTGTTAATTGAGTAAATGCATATTTGAGCAATCTAATATTCAGTTAACGTTTTAATGTGATTATACTAGAGTGACATCTTTGATAAACAATAAAAATTGAATTTTAGTTATTAAAGTCGTAAGAAAGCATGTCAAGAAATTCTAAGATGATTAAGAAAAAGAATAAAAAGCAAGAAATTATGTGGAATCCGACATCGAAGGGTGTTAGCTTTCCACAAGAATTCCAAACAAGGAGAAACCCCAATAATGCTTTTCGCAAAAAAATAGATGGTAAGTTAATCCGGACATGAGGGTTGAGCAATGCCCAGTTCATTTATTTTATAATCGACTTGCCATATTTTTGTTCTATTTATAATTACTAATTTATCATATTTGAAGAAAAAAGTCCCATGGTTTTCAAAATTGCATGGAATATTCAAACTTGAAGAAATTGAAATATTTTCCAGTTTTCAAGACAATCACCAGTACCAATTGAAATTTGAGAATAATTTTCTTCAAATACCATTATCATGATTTTCAAACATACAGTTATGCACATTTAAAACATTTTTCCCAAAGCGGGCTCGGTTATAATTGTCACATGCGCATTAAAATATAGCAACGAACCATTAATCTAGCCCTTTTGTTTTTGTAATAGTTCCCTCTTTAGAAATCCCACAAAAATTTACGAGAAATTCAAAACCCTTTTACCCCTGGTAGCTAAAAACAATATTTCTCTGATATATCGCTTTTTGACACTACTTATTTATGACCCTTCCTTTCAATAGCGCACAATTAAGGGTTCATGTCCCAATATATTTATGCTCCTGTATTTATTATATAGCACTTTTCAAAAACGGGGGTCGGGGCAAAAGTGTCAGAGTTGAATAAATGGAGGTCATAATATCATGGCATATACATAATTATTCCATGATGGATGTATGGAAAATAAAAACGAAGACGCAGAAGCATTTATTAAGAAATGTGTTTCATATTTTTAGTGTACTGCATAAATAATATGAAACATGGTGTCACACAGATAGTGATGATTAACATTTATATGAAGACAATCATTTTTATTCATATAACATTAAAGCTCATAATGCTAAGGCATTCAAAAGCGGCCAAAAGGCGTGGCTAAGGGGATGTGACACTTTCCTTGTACAGGTGCATGTCGCATTTTCCTTCCCGCAACAATCAATCTTTAATAATCTTTTTTTATGTCGGATTCTTAATTACTTGCAGCAAATATCGTTGGGCGGTGGTTTTTTATTCAAGAGCCCTTTCTTCGTAACTTTTCCATGCCAACACTTTCAATGGAGTTAATTATATTGGTCTGCATTCAGTGCGTCTAAATAAAACCAAAATACTATTCATGAATCTATAATTGTATCCAGTATACTTGTATGAAACTCGCATAATTAAATGAAAAAGAACATAGACAAGAAAAGCATGATAACTAGACAGCACCATTCCTAACCATCGCTTTAATCCATGCACCATATATTGACAGAGCTATGAGACTGAGGAGCTATGTGTTAAATGCGGTTATATTTATATTGAACAAGTTAAGTAAGCTGTTTTTTTTCTTTTCATTATAAAAAAAACAATAACCGATATCAATGACCTAGCATGTCAAAGGTGTAAAGCGTTTAAGGTGTTCGATATTTTCTAAGAGCCAAGGTGTCATCTGACAGAGAGCATTAGGGGCTGCGGGTTATGTTTCTGAAACAATAGGAGCAAAGGACTCGTCTGTTTGTTGTCGTTCCTCTTTAATAGAGTAGCAGACGATCGAGCAAGCATTGCGCGGGAACCCGCGATGTCCCCTATTATCACTCAGTTCTTCTCCGGGCAATTATGCACAATAGCGAACTGTGGATACCCCGTGACACGATTATGATTTCGAGACGATGGCAAAACATAGTGAGTCAACATCGGAGTTCAAATCGAGTTCTCTAAAAACTACCTGTTAGTTTTATATGTTTATCTAAAGATTATATTCTAATAGAAATCCGACCAAGTATCGTGCTTTATCCTCTGATAAAG
>LQRL01157619.1:7745-18590 GCA_001703475.1 Hydroides elegans
TGGTACTGATATTGGGATTCACTCTGTATAAATTCTGTATACAATTAACAATATAAAAACGGTACGTTCAAACACCTTCCGCATTTTAAGTTACATAGATGAATATAACATGGCTTAAATACAACTTGCTCTTTCCAGTTATTATGGTATATTCATGTTAAAAATAAACAGGCGCGGATCTACATAAGGGTAAACGCAGCATGTTCGCTTTTATATATTATACCCCAAAAAACTGTCGCCCCTCGCTCGGCTCTTTGTTTTTTTTACATTGATGTCCCCTGTTCATTTTTTCTGGATTCGCCTCTTGTACAAGTCATAATAAATTAAGAACAATGATTAAAATAAAATTAAAATATGTTATAATTAGCTGAAAAAATACAATACCGTTACCTGAAGAAGTAGCCATTTCAGCGACTCTTTTTATATTCTGATGAAGGTACACTCTATGGATACCGGGTAAAAAATGTATTGATGTTCAGATATCTGTATAAAAAAAATAATATATTGAAGCGGTTTTTATCTTGCATATACGTCGTATAATAATCATATGAGGAAACTAAAATACCACATACGTTGATCTTGATAGATTTCATGATCAGTATTGAGTTTCATTAAACCTATTATCATATAGTGTTTTTAATGTACGATTTATGTAAGTGTTGTAAAGCTTGGTCCAGTAATCAGATGAGCCCCGGTTGGTGTGGAATTGCAAAGAATATTACACTTTAATGCAACTTTTATATCAAAAACGGGTATTAAAACCAAAAACCCCTATATGTCATCTAGGGAATTCATTGATTGCAAAAGGCGATATATGCGAAATAAAAGAAAGTCAACCGGAAGTAATCGGTAAATTTTCTAAGTCCGTCAGCAGTCCACACGTCGAACAGTCCAAAAACTGAAACTTAACCTCTCGGCGTAAAAGGGTACATGAACCGATTAGAAAAATGACAAGGTGCGTAAACTCCTAGGCATTCTTTCATTAGATTATAGGAACGGGTCGATGCAAAAGTGGCTTAAGTAGACTTAACTTGTTTTGGTAGTATCATTATATTCAAAATATATTATTTAAAACTTACGATTTAATTATCATCGGAGGTACTCCCGTCATATTTCGTAAAAAACGATGACCTCAATCTTACCAGATCAGGTCGTTTGCATATGACCTCCGTGCTATGGCTACAGTCCATTTTATATTTAAAACCCATTTGATGCAGCAATTTCATCAAAATATATTTAGACACACTCAGGTTTTCATGTTCGATGAAATATTTCCGCAGACGTTTTATTGTCATCATTTCATTTCATTCAAATGATTTCTACACTGATCGTTTTATCAAATCTTTCTGAAATGCATCCAATTTTTCTTTAGCACCTCTTGTTTCACTCTTCAAATCACCAATCGTTTCATCATTTGAGTCCTTTGCCTGAATAATTCTCCTTAGAGTACTTTTTGATAACTTAAAAATATCTTAAGTTCGCTTAGCATAATCTAAAGCTCGAATCCTTAATCTACCTCTTTCTGCCTCTAACTTAAAATATTCATAAACCTTAATTATAGCTTTTTCTCTTCTGACGATATATGTTTTCCAGGCATGACGAATAATTTTGAAAGCAACAATAGGAAATAAAAAGCTTTCAATCAAGTAGACTCTGTCAATTATATAATATTGCACGCATCCCTTCATATACTTTTTACTATGGAGGTGCAGAAGTGCATTGTACTGTTATAGACTATTGTGGTTATTAATGATTATATTATGTGGAGCTAAACTCTATTGGCCGGTGTAAACAAGAGCCATCTAAAAAGGGCACTGGCTTGTGCCTTATTAACTAGCGTATCATAGACTTTTCAATGTGTAAAGTGGAGGTGCAGAAGCGCACTGTACCGTAATAGACTCTTGTGTTAATAAGGGCTATATTCTATTAGCTACGGGGTAAATAATATTCATATGTGAATAACACTGGCCTGTCCTTAATAAATGACTAATAAAAGGTATCTAGGCACCAAAATCAACGATTTATTAGAGAGGAACAGATTTTTACATTTGAGCTCGACCCTGGAAATGTTGCAAAATTTTATAAAGTGTAAATAAAGAAACCATAGTTAATCAAAGTTTTATATAAAAAAAATGATATGCCCAATAGGGGTTTGGCCTGAAAAGAACACTGTAAAAATTTGGTATCGAAAAAATAAATAATGGTAAAGTTACACCCGAATGACCGGGGCTCATCTGATTACTGGACCAAGCTTTACACAGTGTTGGAAGAAAATTCATGTTCACATATTTACATTTTCGAAATGAACAGGATCGACTCATCTAGCCAAATTAGAAATAACAATGATATTGCCCAGTGGATCAATGTCATCCATATACTAAATATTTCTCCAACATCGACAACAAAAATTAGTGGAATATATATATATATTAAACCATCGCATTAGTTCGCAACAATTTTGCTTATGATGGTTACCAAGGTTCGATTTTGTCACATGATATGGATCTAAAGTCTTGCTTTTTCTTCTATTAGTAATTTTTCGGGATCATCCTTTAAAGTTGGTTTGTCATTGTATCCGTTTGCAATGCTTACAGAAGTAAATGGCTGAAAAATATAACCTAAGGCATCAGTGCCAAGTTGTGATGACTTGATTATTTCAGTTATGAGATAAATTGTTTTAAAGATGTTTTTTAAATAGGCCTTCAATACAATTTGTTATCCATTTTGTAGTTGTTATTGTTTGATTGTGAAAACATTATCATTATTTATGTCATATTGGTGAGGGTACACGAGACACCCATGTTCTTATTGCAAATATGATTTTATTACTCTACAATCATTTTGCATAATATCATGGCATTGTCGTGGTTAATAACATTTTTATTCAGAATCCGAAAACATGACGAAAATAGAAAGAGGATAGATTTTTTCATCATTTATAGTCATCCGTTTTTGAAGAAACAGCATAAATTACTTCATACAATAGAACTTCCTATTTTTGTAAATTATACTATTTTGGCCATATTGTTTTACTAAAAACTGAAAGTGAATGGATTGTGATGTATGAATTCATTTTTAACTAACAACAATTGCTATATAGATCTCAATCCCGACACATATTTAGATACAGTTCATATCTATTATCCAAAAATCGGCTCACATATATTATTTGAGCCCGAGTTTCCATACGTTTTTCTCTGAATCCGACCCTGCGATTCAAAAAGAGGGTTTAATTTCACCATTTATTGACGTTCTTCTGACACGATTCGTCGTTACTAACGTTCATGCAGCAAAATCATTAAACAGACGACATATTGAAGTTGGACGTCAGAAAGACGAACATCCTTGGTTAACGTGTTATATTTTTCTCATTTAAAAACCGTTTAAAGTTGGATTCGTAATAACAACATAACGTAAAAACGTTTAAGCTCATTTGAAGAAAAGGGATTTTTAGATTCTTATTTGAATATATACAGAACGTCAGTATACGTTTATTTTAGTTGTTTACCGGAACATCAATGTTCCATCATTGTATAAATTAAGCATCACCCGTATCGACAGAATTTTGTAATTACTTATAGGAATCGGTTGTATCCGGGTAGGTCATCAACAGTTTCCTGAATTCTCAACTGGGTCATTATTGTGTAGCGGTAGTGGCAAGTGTTTTACTCTTTATAAGTTACTCAATAAATATAAAAGATGAACTAACCCACGCGGCAAGACGTCCACGGACGCTGAGCGGTCGCCCTACTTTTGGCCCATATGAAAGCTTTCCGGACGTTCTTATTCGTCGCGGACGTACATGTAGAAAAGACGTTACAACGACGTCGCGTCAGAATCGGACGTGCGAATTGCGCACTAAGGACGCCGGGACGTAAAAGGACGTCCGGAAAACTTTCATATGGGCCCAAAGTAGGTCGTCCTCTCAACGTCGCGTCTGAATGCGACGTACTATGGACGACCCTTGCCGAGTGGGAAGTCAAGCCGCGTTCACGCAAAATAAAAGCTCGAACATAATGCCAAAAAAACCTGCTTTTCGCGGGAACAGAAAGGATAAATTGCTGTGTGTTTATACAAAAGTGGCTTTCGAGCTTTCGGTTTTCGAACTTTGATTTTCGGGGTTTTTTTGTTTGCGTGAACGCGGCTTTAAGGGAGGTTCACAAACGTTCACATACGTCGAGCTTCAATTGACATCAGGAAAGCTTAATGATCCCACCAAACAAGACGTCGGCCAACATCGGAGGACGATATGAACTTTTCCGGACGTATTTCTCCTCGTCGAAGACCTACCCATTCGGCAAGTTCGACGTCCACAGATCGTCACCGTCAACAAATTCAGACGTAAGAATGACATATATCTTTAATTCAGACGTCGGCCGGTAAACTTTGATGTGGGTCCAAACAACAACTCAAATTCGACGTCACGACTAATTATTGTAATGCCCTGACGACGTCGCGACTATTTTGACGTTGAAACAATTGAAAATGTTCGAACAAATATATTTAAACATCAATCGATTGTTTTGTTTTGAGACTAAGCTTACAATATTCAACAATAGAATAATGGCTTTGATTATTAAACGTTCTCATCTTCTCATGTTAAAATGGTAGCAAGATAAATTTAATTTCTATCGACTTCTGTTTGTCATCAGTTACTGGAGTCTTCAAACATAGTAAACATATCAATAAAGAAATAGAAATAATGAAATTTACTTACCTAACGTGAGGTGCTTTATCCGTATTCAAATATTTGAAAAATATTTAGTCGTTTCCACAATTTACTCTGGCTGAAATATGCCACTGAATCATATTATGAAAATAGAGGAAAATCCCGGTAGTAAATTAAAATGTTTGGAAACAGAATGTTTTCCCTCTCCAAATAGACTGTTTAGAGCTATACGAATGACAATATATAGCATAGAATTCTATATTAGGACAGGATGTTTGGTTTTTGTATATGAGTAAAGGACAAATTATGATAGAGTCTATATTTTGTGGAAAAATGACATAACTTTGCCTTAAAAATGGTATCAACATGCCTGGTAACACTGAAGTCCTCTTTGAAAACAAATTCAGCTGTATTTATAAACAACTTTAACAGTAAACGTTTTAACACTTGAAAACATGAAACAATCATGAAACGTTAAATCATTTTATTAACAGTTTATTAAGAAGGAGAACGCATTGGGCCTGGTCACATTGGAGCATTTTCTTGATTTTGTTTCATAACAAACCTGCTATCCAATGTATTCCTTATGGGAAACTCACACAACTACATAAACGCTTGTTGTGTTGGTTAACCATTAGGAAAACATAGGGAAAATAGCAAGAGGAAGCTTCCAATATGTCCAGGCCCCTATTGCTTTGATAAAAACATGTAGCCAAGTTGAACCGTGGTATCGGTATCCTCCAGTTACTGCTACATATTAGGATCCTGCTTTAGACGCTCTTTAAAGTAAGGTATAATTTCTCATACATAATTTATTTGTAATGATGTAAGATATTGTTGACTGTAATAAAATAATTTAAGCAACTTATGCTCATTATATTTTTAACATATAACGCTTTCAAAGTGGAACATACTGATGCCATTTTCTCTATATAAGAAATTAAATACAGTGGACATTTTATTTCAAAAAGTCTCTTTGTATTATAGTTTATCAATTACCCTTTTCCATAACTCCTTCAAACGAAAACCATATTGAAAGTTAGATTTTCATTAATAGTTTTTCATAATTAGTTTTTACCCTCCGTAAATACGAAAAACCAACAAAATGTTATTCTATTGAAATGAAGATAATTTTGTAAGAGTTGTTCGATAGCAATACCCTTAAATTAATACTTTCATGAAAATGATTTTATTTTCGTTCGCATACATCGGGAGGCCGCGATTATCTAGCTTTCAAAGCAATAATCCCGCTTTAAAAATCTATCCGTTAACTTTGAACACGTGCATATATCTCTCCGTATCCATTACCCAAAAAGTATCACGTGACACGGGCACCGCATAAAGTGGCGCGAACTTCAAATGTTTCAAACACGTCATGCTCCATTTGCCGTCTGCCCCTAGAACCTGGATCCGTTTATTATCCCGATCACATACAAGCAGGGAACCAGTTTTGTCATGCCCACAAAGTCTTCCCGCGTACAAACGCCCTGCGTTGCCGCCCTTTCCTTCACTTCCGAATTGACCCGTTAAGACGCCATTTTTGTTATAGCGATACACCGTATCGAAGCCCCAGATGTACACATAGATGTCCTCGTTTACCACCTGAAGCGTGTTTGCTAGCTGGTTATATTTGCTATGTTTTAACTTTGCTAATGGCAGTGTCTTGAGTTGGTTCCATATCCCGTATTTATATTGGAACGTGTAAATCTGATGCGTGTTATGCTCCAGTGCATACACAATATCACCGGATGTACACAAACCGTAGAAGTTTCCCTCGTGTATCGTATCAAGTAGTTCTCCATCAGCGCTTATAGCGAATACACCTGTCAAATAATATTTTTTCATTAATTCATGCTTTATTTGTACATTTTAATTATCAGTAAGTTTTTGTAAGGTTAGAATATTATGATCTCTTATCGTTCACTAAATGTGTTGTAAAATTAAAGCTCAAACACATGTCGCAACCGCAGGTGTATTTGTTATAACGTCATTACGTCACGCCGTAACCGCTGATTATGATCTAGAAGAATAAAGTTGGAACTAAAATTTAAAAGCGTTCATATTGCGTTTTAGTTTGTTTGCGACCATTTCTAGATACTATTTCAGCATCAAAATCAATACAAATAACAATTAATATACATGTACCATCGACGAATTCAGTGAAAGATATCAAAAGCGCAAGTAAAATATCGTGACACACCTGTATTGCTCGCGACCACTGCGTCAACCGTTCGATCTCGCGCATGCGCATACGACTTCCATTCAACGACCGCACGCGGCGTATCAACGATCCCCGGGATTTTAACCGTATTATAGTAGCTTCCATCTAGCGTATAGACCATTATACAACCTTGATATTTGACTTGTGTGGGTATCCATATATGACCGCGCACGAGGGAGAAATACAGATTCGGATGGCATTGCAGGGCAATATCGGTAATATGTACCGGTTGGGTAGTACATAGGTCTTTGATACTGAACGGCCATAAACCGGATTGTCGTTCGTGTATCTGACCGATTCCGTTATCACATGATAACGGAGTAGATTCAAATATCAACTTGGATGACGTATCATCTATTAGCGCTGCAGTATCAAGACTCGCTTGGCATTGCGCGAGATTCTTCGCGACCGTTTCGAGCTTTTTCCGCAATCCTGATTGCAATTCACTTAGCAACGACGTTCCCGTTGCCATGGTAGTAATCGTATCGACCCACGTTACTAAGCGACTCGAATAATTCAGCTGTTTATCAATGACATCCACACATGTCTTTTCCTGTATCTCTATCTTTTCCTTCATTGCGTGTAGCTTATTCAAAAGATCAGCAACATCGTTGTTTATCTTTTCGCGTATTTCTTCGTAAGCGTCTAAGATTTCTTTTTCCATCGCTTCTATGGTTCCGCAAACGTTGGCTGCATTTTGTAGGATTTGTTCACGTTTGGTTCCGATGCCTTGCGAGGTGTAGTAGATCTTCGACTGAATGTCCCTGAAAATTTTCGTAAAAGTATTATAAAATATATTTATTTAACCAACTATAATTTATACACGATATATGTGTATTCATATTGATATTGAATTTATATTATCAATTTCATGCAAAATCGGTATCTATACATGTATATGCCCGTGAATGGAATGTGATACAGACACTGGTAGTAGGGAGAAAAGGAGAATTCAACAACATTTGGTTTCACATATAGTAAAAAACTGCAGATCGGTCAATTTTAAAACCAAATCATACTCGGGCACTGCCCCCGACCCCATATATGTCATGTGTGGTGGCATATCAATATTTCCAAGATCTAACGCCCGTATGTATATCAGCGCCTATTAAAAATAGACCAACAATTAGAAAATTATCGGGAAAAAATATCAAACCTGATTTCCGGAAGTATCCGTTTCAGCGCATCCTCAGTCGATTCACATTTATGTCCATCATGATTCGTAGCTTTACAAGTTGAGCAAATCACTTGTTCACACCGTACACAATTCAACTCAACTAGTTTCTTTTCATGTTTGGGACAAAACACAAACTGATCAATAAGTACTGTACTTTGTGTATATGACTCATCACCGGTTAAGGAAACAGAATGGTGCGTTTTCAACAAATCGAAACCGTCGTGAAACGTCTTACACGCGTCGCACAAATCCGTTTTGCATTCTAAACAGCGCACTGACGCAACCGCACTTTTGCATTGTTTACATAAAGATGGCGCCACCGTCTTTTGCGAATTCATCCGATCATAAATCGATATCAATTCTGTCAACAATGGATTCTTACTAATCTGCTTTCTCTCACAGTTCTCCTTACACACAGGACAGGTATATCCAGATTTGGGAGAATTCTTGGGACAGTCACAGATTTCGGGGCACGGATATCCCGAATTGGGGCCGGTATATGCAGCTTTGGGGCCACTGCATTGTTCGTCCATTTCTTGGAAGCATTGGCTGCATATAGTGTGGAGACAAGGAAGGGTGGTGGGTTCGTCCAGAATGCTTGAACAGGAAGAACACGTGATTCGCGATTTCAGCCATTCTAACTGCTTCCGGTTTGAAGCGGCCATGCTAGCTCTAAAACAAAATAAGGAATTTGCCCCGTGTTAGTTTTATTATTTATGAAACTATGCTTGATGCATGATATATATATTAATCGATATTTCAATTGTATATTTTTTTTCAAGCTTGAAAATAAAATCAAGACATGGACAAGATGTGTTAGCAACATTTTAAAATATGATTTATGCAAATTATAAATCAATGTACAGTGGCGCGCGATTCTCACCTCTTATTTTCCTAGACGATTTTTGCGCTTGCGCGTAAAGCGTTTATATGGCTATCCTTTCAAACGGTTACCCTTTATGCGTTAGCCTTATGAAAGGTTAGAAACGCGCGCGAATGTGAATAGATATTTAAAACAGATTTCAATCTTGAGCCCCATTCGGTTCGCAACATACATGTTTTAACATGGATTTTACCTTAGTTCATTGATAATCTATGTATTCCTGTGATGAAAAATGCTGCTTAATATTTAAAAAATCTACTTTTATTTTGTAAATTTCGTTATTGAAATGTTACAGTCCACGTGGTTTGTATAAACATGTTTGCCATTTTTTTTTGTTTCTGAAACGCTATTTCTGTATCAATATATAATCTTTTTGGCGACCATAAACCTAATTATAATCCAATCCCCAAGGCAAATTCCAATTACCAAATAAAATATATGCACTATCAACTTCACAATTGTATTTTTGTCAATGAATTCCCTTTTATCGGAATGTACCTAATGTTATAGACGAACTCGGATAAACTGTAATAAAATATATTGGTTGTAATAACTGATTATGTCCTCGTGACCTTGTTTGCACGTAATAACGTGCAGTAAACATCTTTAATCCACAGAAAAAGTGCATGCCATGAGGGGTTGCTCAAAAACGTTGCTCCTTTTCAATATTGATATATCTTCAAACTGTGGAAAAATACCGTTTAACAAAAAGTATTGAGGAAAACCCTTTGAATTAATATTATTTTTTAAATAGTTCTTTCGAAACATTTGATTTTAATTTTATTCAAAGGTGCATATGCAAACCTCTCGATCGCATTCAATATTCATTCTCGTTTAAATATTTTGACCAGGATAAGAAACTTTTCATGATTTGCCAATCTCAAATTCATTTTACATTCATTTTTTTTCTGTGATAGTTAAAAAATTAAATTCATATCTTTGTGTATCAAAATAATGCCATCGAAATATATATATTTTTCAATCTGCTGGGCTATTACACAGGATGCACCCAATCATAACATATATCAGTATTATTCGAATTCTTATTAACGCTCAACAATTTACAACAAGCATGTATTCTTTCTTAACGCATTACTTCGTGAGTTGAGTATTGTTTACATGTAAGCTTCAGTCCAGAAAAATATTTTTATAACTAATCAGGTGTGAAAAGCATATGTCGTATGTGAAAAGCATTTTTTATTGGAGGTTATCCTACAAAAACGCTTTGATGTATAAAGGCAATCAAGCGGGATTTATCGAATTTGTTTTAGGGCTTGGCTACATGGGAAGCTTTTTCGAGCTTATTTTGTCAATAAACTTCTTAATGGAAAACGAAAAACGCAACAAGAAACAAGCTGGAGGCGATTTGGAATCCCATAAGAAATATATTGGAACACTCGGTGTAAGGGGAAAAGGTTCGAAAACAAGCTTCCCGTGTGGTCATGACCTTTAGTTTAAGAATACGTTGACGCTTTGGTGGCAATGAGTAAAGTGTGATTACGTATGTGTTATCTTATATCTGTATTAATTCCAAAAAGCGTATCGTTTTAGGTCAATGTCAAGGGTTGCAAAATACTATGGAATTGAAATCAAGGATATGACACTTAAAATCATGCCCATTTTGTACCAACCGATTTTATACGATTAATCGCGCAAAACAGTTCATGATTAATAATTGAAGCTCTACATTCACAAAATGCTAGAACTATATGGAATTTTACATTTATGTTACTACGTTATTTTAATACATGTAGTGTTTTTTTACCAACTAAGATTTAACCAATCAGATTCGACCAATAAGATTTGAGTCCGAGAATAGTATTCCTTAACTTTATAATTTTAGTTAACGATTAGATTCCGAAACAAATTCCAAAATGCGCAATGGGAAATATAAA
>LQRL01157629.1:2496-28046 GCA_001703475.1 Hydroides elegans
TGTATACACACCCGACATCCGGTTCGGCGCTCGATAAATGTCTCGAATACGGCGAAATTTTTCGAAAGCCAACCCGTAATGGCGCTTCAATTTTTTTGAGTCGGAACTTATATAGATGGTTCATCGTTGTATAGTATGATGGTATACACACCCGACATCCGGTTCGGCGCTCGATAAATGTCTCGAATATCGCTAAATTTCTCGAAAGCCAAACTGTAACGCCGCGTCAACGTTTTTGAGTCGAAACTTATATAGATAGTTCATCGTTTTATAGTATGATGATATGCACACCCGACATCCGGTTTGGCCCTCAATAGATGTCTCGAATACCGCGAAATTTTAAGAAAGCCAACCCGTAATGGCGCTTCAACTTTATAAGTAGCGGGCCATTCGTGCTCCAACGGACACATTTCTAGTTTATAAAGTTTATACCTGTACATAGCTCAATTTAGTCGAATGTCATTCAGTATTCTACAGATTCGATGTTAAGTAAAACTCAATGTTTTCGAACGCGAAAAAGAGACATTTAAAGACTCTTTCATAGATCTTGTAAAATGTATTTAACTTCGTTTAAATTCAACTTTAAGGCAGATAAGCACATTCTTATGTTTGAGGTACATGTAGTGTTTTGAAGTTATCGGGATGATTCTTAAAACATATTTGAGATAAAATGATCTGAAACCCAACTTATCTAGGCTAAAGTATGAAAGTGTTCAACCTTATTATACGGTTAGATTTAGCATGGTTATAGTTTTATTATTAGCCACGGCTTGCTTCCACAAGCCGTGGTTTGTGCAATCACACTTCGTTGTTTAGTTTGTTAGATAGTTGGTATGTAAACAATTTATTTCCGTAGCTTCTTCTCTAAGAGTTCTTTACCTATTTTACTCAAACTTTTTTTTAGGCATCCTCAGATGGTCCTCCATTCACGGTGTGCTTATGTAAGCGATTGTGCTTATATAAGCATTTTTAAAAATCGAAATATGTTTAGGAGACGCAAGTTACATATGTACTTAAACTGGATACTTTGAGCGATAATACAAGATAAAAGGTTTATCATAGACTGTTAAGCCGATATTGCATTCGTGTGTTTATGTAACGCTGCGACAGCTGAAATCTTGTAATTGCCGTTCAATCAATGCAGGATATCGTAAGCTTAAGTAACGGGTATTTGATTAATGATAGCCAAATAGCACAAAGAGTGTCCTGTTTTGGTTTCAATCATAGAATCAAAATTTGTCTAATGACGTTATAATTATAGTTTAATGTGAAGACACCAGTGGAATATAATAACATTTTCGGGATGTATAAACTTTACTGCGTTATTATTGTTGTGCGACAGGGCTGGCCAACCCGGTCGATAAATAAAGCCTCTGTCCACGCGTCGTATTGATGGAATGATATTACTAGTTCTCCTGTAGAAAAAAACTTATGTTATATCCGAACAGCAGTCCGATTCGAATATATTGCGATAGTGGGCATTTCTCAAATATATTTGATGTAAATAAAAGGTTTTAGTATTCAGCTTTAATGCCTTGACGTTACGTAAGTCGGCACTCTTGCCACAATAATAAGAATATGTTTAATTTATATAATTCCTTTGAATTTGCATTTTTGATATGGAGAGTAAGGATGTTCAACAGCAAGAGTAAAGTAGGGCAAGATGTGGCACACTGTCCTTGGACAGTCTTGTTGATATTTGTGTTAGCTCATTCAGTTTTGAATTACATTTTTGTATATTTTTACGTACTCATCTAATTTCTAAATATACCAATTTTATAACATCTCAGTAATATTGCAGATATGTGTTCACTGAAATACAGGTCCCGTTGCTTTTATTTTAACCGATAGGCATTTATAGCTAGTGGAATCAGTGAAAATATATTTGTATTGTCGTAGATTCTTAAATCCAATTTACATGATTTTATACATTGTATTGTTCCGTTACCATTTTTGGCACTTTTTTGGGAAGACATTTGAGGAAGTATACGATTTGATAGATTCAGATCATTCTGAGTTTAAAATAATATTTAAAACAATGTAGTTAATATATGTAATCAGCGTATGTAAACATTGCACAAAAACTATTATTTCGAGGTAGGAACATTACATGCAGGATTGTTTTAAAGTGTTATATTGAAAATAAATGAAAGACTAAATATTTTTATTTGCAGAAACAAGAATAGTACAACGAATTTATCAAACATGTTCGCACCATCATATGTGTTCGCACTTATTGTTTATTTGAAGATTCTTATTGGTGAAATAAATAATCAAATTGTCAATCGTTTGTTTTAATCGACTTTATGTTTCTCCCAAAAGCGTTGGACCTTGATCGAGATATCTGTCGCGGCTAATGCATTGCAAAGCACAAAAGTAACGAAATTTGCATTACTTCACATGTTTGTTCATAATATTTGTGACGTCATCAGAAATCCATTGTTAGGAAGAATCGAAATAGCAAGGCCTGAAAAAAGGATTATAATAAATATGTAACAGTAAAAAGTTTGTATAATATATTCTAAATACATCTGGTATACCAAGACAACCGGTATATGATCAATGTGGTTGACCATTATCCCCTGAGTTAATTGATATACAGACACGAGAATAAAAGAAAAGCATAATAAAATAAAACAAGTGAATGATTTATATCATAATGAGATAAAAAAAAATGTTCATTAAAATTAAGTTAAGTTAAATAATACGATTCCTATAGTCTTAGATTAAATTAAGTTAAATGATATGATGCATAGTCTTAAATTTATATTAACGTCTTTCCGATAAGGCATACTATCATATTCAGTTGCTTGACGGTAAGCGGGTACATATATGGTTGCACTTTGATATAAGATTTCCGAATGAAGTTATCGAATTAAACAATATTATCCTTATTACCTTCAAGGGAAACGACGATGTCGTTAACAATCAGATAAATCATGACGGTCCCTGCTTCCTTAAGTCTTGCTTTCGTGGAGTTATCTATACCTATATACTATATGGTCCATATATCAGAGAATATATATTTAGGATTGCATCATGCGAACAGAGAGTAGATGAAGCTCATGAACGAAGTTAAGTACCAGGAGTTTGTTGAGCAGTGCCAAGAAAAAGAGGAAGATGAAATGTTTCCCAGTATTATTCAGTTTTTTTTTTTGGGTTTCTGACATAAGAGGGAAGAGCAGAAAGAAAACCATGAAGGGCACCCTACGACACATTTTTCAAAAAGTTGTTAAATCACCTTAAATCAACTTTACTTAGACGAAAAACAACAAAATACTACTTTTTGAACACAACTATTTTGCAAAAAGGTGTTCCTTTTTTCCAAGCCAGCTGAGCTGTTCCTCCTTTTCTAGCCAGCTTGGAGCAGAAAAAGAACACCTTTTGCAACAATTAAACTGTTTATTATAAATAAATCACCTATCATTAATAACAAATAACAGGTTATAGGCCAATTGCAAGCCATTACGATCGATTTTCAATTTATTATTCTCAATGATTATCACAAAATAAAGAAATTATCAAAAAAGGTGTTCCTCAAATGGCTAAAATCTCCAAGCTAGCACGAATTTCCTCAAAATCTCTAAGCCAGCTGGGATTTGCTGGGGAACACCTTTTGTAAGGAACAGCTCGTGAGGTACTCTTCAACCATTGATGATTCTGGAATACAAACAGGCAAATCTGTGGATTTGGTGCGATAAGTAAGAAAACAAAACATACCAGTTCAAAATTGGGTTTAATAACTCCTCTTGACCTACCTATTAAGGACATCTATTGACCTAAAGAAAGATACAACCCCACGGAAGAACCGATATCGCATTAACTAATATAAGGTATTATAGATGAAAAGCATCTAACGGGCGAATCTCCACAAGATGCTTTGCCCCACATATCTTGGAAAAAAATCTAGCTTTGAGACTTAGAAACACGTTTTAGTTTTTTCCATTTTTTTTTGTATTAAAACAATTTATAAAAGCGATTACTTCAAACATAGATAAGGAAAGTTCCAGCTAGTTTAAATGTTGTTTTTCTATATAAATATAATCACATTTTAATTATACTTGCCATTTGAAGTTTCGCATATTGCCATTTTTTCTCTTCTAGGTTGGCGAGACAAGGAGAAAAAGTATTGCTGTGTCGAAAAATTTAAACGACCTTTTGTAATATCAAAAACATTGAGTGACAATAATCGCCCAGCCGTCTCTGCTTTTGCATTGATATGAACGTAAAAATTGATCTATATAATGTGCATTAGATATATATTGTTCTCTAGAAATCATCTTATATCATAGTGAATAATGTATATGCGATAAATACTATTGGGTCTGGCAATGAGTTACGAAGCCTGATTATAGTTTATTATACATTTTTACATATCGTTGGCATATAGATATGTTCCTCGACACTATTTCGGTGATGTTTTTTAATGTTTTAGTGATGATCTTTTAGCCACGATCTGACTAATATTAGTATTCAGGACTCATGTTAATTTGATAACACCACTATATATACTACCACTATGATATGTTTTTGATTCGTGAAATATATGATCTATGCAGTAAGCGATACTGAACTCAATTAAGCGTCAACCTGGAACAATAAGTACTCTAAAGTTGAGAGACAATGGAGGCACCAAACTTTTTATTATGTATCAAAATGGAAACATAATTGAGCAAAAATTGTTTTCGATTTTCATCCATTCAATATATATATAGAACAGAGTGCAACACGTTGTGTTTTTATTTTATGCACAGCACGTCTAGGGTCAATTCAGATACATCATCAAGTAGTGAGCAAGTAGCTTATCATTATTATCATAAACACATATTAATTCTATATTATGCGAGCAGTTTTTGTGCAGAGTTATGGATGCTTTTTTTTTTTGTTTCGTTGGCAAATCAACAATATAAACATCAATTGACCTTGATATATCTATCAGGCTCAAAATAGAATGGTTCCCATACACTAATCATTATCATTAATAGTAATATCTTTGATATTAGGGATGGGGACCAGTCTAGGCTCAAAATAGTTCAAAGTTAATAGCAAACTAGCTGAAAGGGACCGAAATGTTGCGTTAGTTATAATTCACCGAAAAATATTTTCTGCTGAGTTCCAAGCATTTTCTAAACTGGTATCTATTTTTCAATATTTTATTTAATCGCATATTTCTCTTCAGATATTCTCTCAAATACACAGTGAGTAAATAAATGTATATCAAAGCATAAATATTGAACAGTACAAAGATTGTCTTTGCATGTTTTGATAAAATGAAACCGGTATTCTTAAAATAGTGTATTATCGCCCATACGTCAATCCAATGCGCATTCTTCCGACTCAAATGATGTTGTTATATGTAAACATTGTCACGTCAGTCGATTTTTTTTAAAATTCATTCTTTTACTACTACCGTATTATATGTACCTTTTCACGTCTTAAATTTTAGGTACTCGTAAACCTTGTACTTTTTGTTTTATTTGTGAGTCCCAACATCCCGGTTTTGAGCATACTCGTACGAATACAAACTACGGGTGTCCGTTAGTCCGTCATGTGTTTTATTGTGAAGTCTGTGGTTAGACAAGGAATATACTTAGACACTCGCCTTTCTGCTCAATATAAAGCTCTGTATGTACGCACACGTGTACGTGTACAAGCTTGTATGTCTTTCATACGTATTGCTATCAACTTCCGGTTGTGTACAAGGGAAGCTATGTGTGTATTTACCTATGTACAAATATGTCTAATTTAAAAAAAAATCAGTTTTTGTATAGCATTATTCGAAATACGATAGTTATGTTCTCAAAATATATTAATATGCACCTACATTATATTTTTAGTCGAAAATCATTGCGGTATCATAATTCATTTGAGAGATATCAAGCTTTAGATTCGTCTCATTTGTACATAGCGTCTCATTTCCACATAGGCTCCCTTGTATGTGCGATAAAATTGATAGGATTCCACAATCGCAGAGGGCCCGACCAACGCCAGGTGTGGCTCGAGATATCTTGAGAACAAAGAGGTGTTGTCAATATAAAGCTCTGTATATACGCACGTACAAGCTTGTATGTCTTTCATACGTATTGCTATCAAATTCCGGTTGACCGTTGTGTATGTGCGATAAAATTGATAGGATTCCACAATCGCAGAGGGGTCCGACCAACGCCAGATGTGGCTCGAGATATCTTGAGAACAAAGAGGTGTTGACAAATTCAGGATCAAAATATATTTATGAATGAATATACTAAAATATGATATCGTTAGAGCGAAAATATTGTTCAGTCCACGTATTAACATTATTGTCATTAATCAAATATAAATAAAATTTAACTCATACAAATAAAGAACTTCAATAAATACATAGTCAGAATGGTGGCGAACAAGTTGCTTACACTGGCATTCGTGCGAGATTCAACACGAATCTTACTGGGCTACAAGAAACGAGGCTTCGGTGCTGGTCGTTGGAACGGTTTTGGCGGCAAGGTACATCAGGGCGAAAGCATTCCTCAGGCAGCTATCAGGTTTGCTTCATCCCTATTACGTTTATGCTGTCCATATGTTTTAGCTAAACTGATGAATAAGTAAGATCTGTCTTGAGAATTGATTGGGAAAGTTTAACAAGTATTTTGAAGGAACTATCAAAATTTTGGGCTAATTATCCCCCGCCTCCCTAGCTGGGGCGGGGGATATAGAAACGCACCGTGTCCGTCCGTCCGTCCGTCCGTCCGTCTGTCTGTCCGTCCGTCCAGATTAGTTTGTCCAGGCGATATCTCAGTTACTGTTCACTGTAGGTGGATGAAACACCACAGCTGGATAGAATATATACCAAAGCTGTGCATCGCAAGGTTATTTTTGAAATTTTCGAAAAAATGTAATTTTGGCGATTTTTTGAAGTTTCGGACTTAGTCGTTTTCCGTAAAAAACATTGTCGACCACATTTGTGCTCCCCGTAGTGGGCTCGAACTCACGCCGTCTGGTCAGTGCTATTTTTCATTCGTTCCATCCATGTGTCAACCACTATATCCATTCGGCCACGCCGGGATAATGTACACTACCAATGATATCTCAACTTTATTGAACCTATTTTGGCAATATTCTAATGTGAAAGTAAATGTACTCTTTATCGAATTATCCGAAAAACGGAATTGTTGTGTTTTTTTTGTTAGGGTAGGCATGTTAGACCAATGAAACCCTAGCCAATGCAAGCTATTTGACGATTGATATCATTTTTCCTCCATGCAATTAATGTTTAAATTTTTCTGGCAAGCCATCAATAGTTACTAATATAATCACATGCTTACATTTTGTCGTCTTGTGAGATTTTTTGTTTTACGTTTGAAGAGAAGGACTTGGCATTTTAAATATCTTGACACCTTTTCGATTTCGCAAAAGTAATACATTTTAAACAGTTTGTATAGAAAAAAAAGAAGAATGGCTTCCCGTATGGCCAGGTGCTGCTCCCCGTGTGACGAGGTCCAAAGTCGGGGCGGGGGATATGCAATCCACGATTGTCTTGTTAGAAAAGATAATTCGTATTCAAGTTCCTTGGCGATAAATTTGTGTAACGCTCTGCTTCATCTTTGTCAATTGATTAACTATTCTGAATAAGTGGCAATAAGTCCGTTTTCATTTCTAGTTAGTCGAAGTATCAAACTCTTTTATATCTATAATATATTTATCAGGGAACTGAAGGAAGAGAGCGGACTAGAAGCACAGTCGGTGTCTCCTGTGGGTCTGCTTATGTTTGAGTTTGAAGGAGACCCACAGCTGCTTGAGGTTCACGTCTTCAACGTAGACTCATATACCGGGGTGCCAGTCGAGACAGAAGGTAATTATGAGTTAATGCTGGGGTAGAGATATGAAGCTTATGTCACCTGAAAAGCTAGACTTTGACCACCCCCTTTATATTAAATTTAATCTCACACCAAGTAGATATATGCAGAAATTATCAAATGAATCATATTCATTATAAAATCATACTTTAAAGGTTTTAATGGTGATTATCAAAGCAAATAAATGCTCTGATTGTCATTTGTTGGTACATCATATGTAATGATTATACACACAGTAGTGTTACCCAAAACTGTACTTACTAGCATGACAAGTAGAAATAATAATGTTTATTGCGATATTCGTCGAAGGACAATTGAAGACATCATTTGTTTAATAAAAGTTAGATACAGTTTTAGTAACATTCAAACTTGAGTTATCAAGACCGATTTGTGGTTATTGTTCATACGTGTATTAAATAACGCACTGGTATTAAACTCATTCACTACCGTTTAAATAAACATGAACACACTTGTATCTTATTTACCATTTTTGCAGAAATGCGCCCACAGTGGTTTCCACTGGACTCCATTCCCTTCTCTCAGATGTGGACTGACGATGAACTCTGGTTTCCGCATTTACTCTCAAACAAACTCTTCTATGGTTACTTCACATTCAAAGACATGACGAACATTAAGAGCTACGAGCTTAAAGAACTGCATGATCTCAGTCAAGTGACTATACCAAAAGCGCCGAAAGGCGCGTGATTTACTGGGATCTGGCTCTGATGGGTTATAGGAAATATCTTGCCTATGGGTGAAGATAACAATAAGCGGGTATGTGACAACGTTTAATTTCAATTTGTGATGTATAATTGCAAATCATTGAAATGGTTAATATACAATGGTGAGCATATTCCTATAAACGAATTGGAGAACGTTCATACCAAGTCATGTTTTCCAAAGGTCTTACCTGTAAACAACTGTAATAACTAAAACATGCCATTATAGTTGTGATCGAGATAAGTAATTGTCCAAATGTTTATGTAAAAATCCTATATTTGGCATTTGGCATCAGGCAATGGTCCGAGTTCAAATGTGTATTCATTCCATTTGTTCAAGGTTGTGTGAACATATATACTATTTTTGATAGTGCTAGTGCATAACAAATGATTCATCAACATTTACGAACTCGAAAGTATTCTGTTATAATTACGAAAAACGTATTCCTGTAGGTGTTGGAGTTCCTTATGCATTTTAATGATGAATTGGTTTTATGAGCCGTGATCAGAGTATTTTTTTGTTATTGAATAACGGGCAATCTATAGCAACTTGGGATATATTTCATCATCAAATTAAGATTTTGTTGTAAAAGGGTTCGAATAACATTTTTGTTCAAATGTTAAGTTCTGAGTACGAAGTTGAATTGTAACATAACGATATGTTTTTATTGTTCAAGAAAGTACGAAAGATCGATTCTAGCAAGAAAAAGTTTATTCGCTTAGTATGTAATACTGATATGGTAAATAAGAATAAACAAAGGATACATTGAATAACCATCAGTCTTTAGTTATATAGATACATGTACTATACATCATCTGTTATGATGATGATACAATAATTACAATGCTACACCTGTGTCAATCTACTTGAACATATCTACGTGAACATAGATTCTACTTTTTCATAACCACATTTTAACAAAACAGCTACGCAAATAAATAAACATTGAAAGCCTCATAAACAAAGTTTTATGAACAGGGGGTTCAAGAACCTTTTGAATAATAATGAACGCGCGATTATCTAGAGATTAACGCGCTATCCCACGATGTCTTTATTGGTGAATATAATGTTCCCTAACGTTATGGTTGAATGCTCGCTGGGTCACACTTCGAGCGCCACGTGGGAACCAATGCAACATCCGGGTCTGTGGGACAGCTGACCACATGCCGCGCAAAACTAAGGAAAAAAAATGAAACATATCTATAAGAATTGAATACCATATTCCTATTGGAAAGTTTAGATGATAGTGGTGGATGATATATAACGTATATTTATTTTTGCAGTTATCATTTTAGTGTTGCTTAGTAGATTAATTTCATGTGTTTTGGAAATGATATAGGACTGTAAAAAAGTCTGAGTTTGAATGCTTAACGTGAATTTTAAAATGAAGTCATCGATTGTGATAAATAGATCTCGTCACTTACCCCCTGTAAATAAAGCATACATCCCATTGAAGATCGATGGTATTTATAAGTTGGATCCAAGGTTTCCATGAAACATAGAAACACATAGCAAATGAGATTATATGAATCAAGTTGATATAATATCGGTTATGGAAATAAAAATTATTGTAATACATAAGATCAATAGCAGTTTCACATAGATCTTGCATTTCACGTATACTTTACTCAGATTTGTTTTAAATACCGTTAAGATACATCGTATAATAATCAATTAAAATAAATGAGGAATTTCCTTGAAGATATATTTTGGTTATTTATTTATACTATTTTTAAGTTTATGCGGTAATATACTCACCCTATAAGTCCTTAATAAGGGCTGAAAAGAAATAAAAAAGATATATTTTCTATAACATTAAATTTTTGACTTACAGTGAATTTTCGGTACTTTATACTTCAATATGTTAAAACAAATATTTAAGCGTATAGAATTGTTTTGATTTGGAAAGCGTTTTATTTCTCCCAGCAAACTTTTATTTTTAAAAAAAGGGCTTACTTATGCGCATCAAAATACGCTACGCATTGGTTTAATATTTCATACGCGCATATCTTCATTAGTAAGAAAACAAAAAGAACCGTTCGTCCCTTTCCGCTTTGCCGCTACATATTTGATTGGCGCCCTGGTTTTAAATTTCTTGATCCACCTCTGTATGATGCACTCGTTTTATACTCCCAGTGTTAATTGATATGAGTAATAAATCCTAGAATACTCACCCCTCGATGCCACCTACACGCCGTCAAATGGTTCCCACTCGGCCTAAAAATCTTACTGCATCTCATACACACTTCCGGTCCCTCTTTGGGTGCACGCGCACTCATGGGTGTCTTAATGTCCACATCCGGTATCAAAATCAACTCATCCTCGTTGCCATCCGCCGAATAGAACTGCCCCCTATCGGTCAACATGGGTAGCATTTCCTCTAGGCGGTCTCCCTCGATCTGGGTCAGTTCCGCTAATTTCCCAAGGTCAAGGCCAAGGTCAATGGGCTTACGCGGGGAGAGTTGGTTGCGGATGCGGTGCGATAGGGCGGGGGAGTCGGGGCTCCAAGCCGAAGGCACGGGCGGGGTCCAGCCGAGTTTGTTGTGGACTTTTTCGCGGAAGTGTTTGCGATGGGATACTTGGCGACCGGCGCTTAAACCGCGGATTTGTCGCGCATGCGTCATGACTTGATTGTGGATTTTCTTCGAGTGTTCGATGCGTTCGCGTTTGATTTTGGTTTCGTGGCATTGTTTTATTTTCTGATGGAATACGAGGTCGCGCAAAAGCATTTTCTTATCGCAGAGTTCACACGTGACTGTTCTGAAGAGACAGTTCTTCAAATGTGCGGGCATGTCTTTGGGTCGAAGCTGTATCCTGCAGCCTAGTTTGGCATTTTCACATGCGATGAGCTCACTTTCTCTTCGGCCCCTCATTTTTGCTACAAACTAATTACGGAGTCAATTGAATCAATATCCAATTTTCCTATATATGAGATCGATTTCACTTCTTGACCATTTATTGATTATAAATGAGATAAGATTTGAAAATTAATCAAATTAATTGAAAATTAAGGGTTTTTGAAAATATTTTGCATCAATATCCTTATTCTTCATTTGAAAAGATGTGCGAATCTGTCCAACTTTTTATTTAATTTGAATAAAGAAAGTGGAAATTACTCATTAGACAATCCCTTGGATGAATTGTTAAGTTATGTCAATGTTTATAAGTTTTGCATAACAAACAACACGTATCAATATAGGTTATATTTGTTTGAGTCGAATGCTCTATCATATGTTGACTGATCAAGTCTCTGCTGGATATAATATTTCTTTGTATCAGGTATCGCTAGACAATCGTAAGACTCAATAATCTTATGTATTGAGAACAAGTCTATATGATCCATTGTCAGGGACGTATATCATGAATTCTATCATGCATAAGCCTTCTCCAGTCGTTTGTCTGGATTGGTATAGGGACATTCACATTATACTTTGACACCGTTTTCCCTGAGAAGTTTTTGTTCTCATTACCATGATAACTGAGACGATTTATGAACAGTTTTATATCATAAACAATGTAAAGTTTCATATAGAATATATTTTTGAGCCAATCGCGACATCAGAGCAACACGCGCACGTCAGATCTAGCCATGGCGAAGCACATACGTTAATCAACGTCAACAGAAACATTTGATACCCCAAGTGGCCCGATCCATATCGATCCTGGATTCAGCCCTGCACATTGTCACAGATAATCAACGGCACATATTTAGGGATCTAACATTTTATTGACGCCGCTGAAAGGACACGGATTGGCTCGAACTCATTTTAAAGTTTACCTTGAGGAGTACTTTATTGTTTTTTAGCAGATTATGAAGAATAAATAGCTGAGTGAAGTAACACTTCAGACTTTATTAATGTAGATCTATATTAAAGCTACTGATAAATTCATTAACGTCAACGTTAAAACTAATTTACCATCATATGAATACTTGACTGCTTTATTTAAGTGCAATTAAAAAATTCATTGAATACCTATTGTCCACGTTGAAAACAAAATATTTTCTATTAACTTGTTAAGCATATCTAAATCAGATTTTTGTCAATTAGTTTTGTTTCAATACGTCATAAAGCAATTTTAAAACACGTTCGATATCGATTACAACTGCTTTCATATTTCTTAATCAAGGAATTATCGAACTTCCCATTAGAAAGTTAACTAGAAATAATTTAACTGCCGAAATGGCGCTGGACCTATAAATGAAATTCATAAATATAAATCAATATCATGTTGAAGCGCTTAAAGAAGGGCACCCAACGGCACATTTTTCAAAACGTTGCTAAATCAAATTTAAACAATATTACAAGTATGAACAGCAAAATAATGGTTTTTGAACATTAAAATGTTGCAAAACAAAAAGGTGTTCATTTTTTTCCAAGCCAGCTGGGCTGTTCCTTCTTTTCTAGCCAGCTTGGAACAGAAAAGGAACACCTTTTGCGAAAACTCAAATGTTGAATACATCTAAATTACCCATCATATATTGTAGATAACAGCTTATTATACGATTGCACGCAGGTTTAATCGATTTTGAAATAATCATTCTCAATATTTATAACGAAAATGAGGAAATCATCAAAAAAGGTGTTCCTCAATCTGCTAAAATCTCCAAGCTAGGATGAATTTCCTCAACATTTCCAAGCCAGCTGGAATTTGGTGGGGAACAACTTTTTGGGGGAATAGCTCGTGAGGTACTCTTCCTTAAAGTGTGAAATTCATGAACAATGTACCTATATGCAACTGCCAATCGTTTTTGCGTCATTTAACACCGTAGATTTAGCGTGGGGGCATAATAGAAAAATAAAACGAAGATCACATCAACTATAAAGTTTATTACCAACTACCAACAACTAACAATGCACAACTAAAAACCAAAACAATACGGAGTTATCAATCCGTCTATAAATCGTAAAATCGATATTAACCACATAATTATGCAATATTCGGCAGTGATACTACTGCATCGTCGTCGCCTAAACGATCACATGGCATTTAGGAGCACACAACATTCAAAAATAATATCAACTAAGCAATCACATGGTAACAAACATGTAACACTACCAATTTTATTTCAAAAGTGATTTTCTATAATATGAACTCAAATCAAATTTCATTTAATATTATAATATAATATTGTCAAAAATGGACTGTTTATAAAAAAAATATATATAGAACACCATTTTTAGTTAACGATTCTTGCATTCTTGCATTCTTAACTCCTTGTTTATAGCTCATCCTTGCGCGTTGGTCGGGGAATTTTCATTTCGCCATCGTGAGCTGCGATGTAAGCCTCGATGGCGTCTAATGTGTTCTCATCTGTCATTGTGTTCACTTTCTGCAAAAACATGTTATGTCATTTAGAACAGTGATGAAAGTCTATTAAAATAATATTCGAACAATTCAAAAGTAAAATTCAGTTTCGACCAAACAGCCGAAGATTCTTAGAAAAGGGCGCCACTTTTCGATCAGGCGTTCTACCAAATACATCTATATAGCTTGTGCGTTTGCACTTGCAATGTATCTATTTAATTTCGTGACTCCCATGATTTAACCCTTTGTTGAAAACAGGAAGATCAATAGCATTACAGCAGATATTTGTTTTACTGAATACATACCTTTTCCGATGAGTAGACGGGTTTCCTGATATTGATACAAGCGGGTGCGGCCGACTGACACATGGCCGTTCGCATTTCCGCAAGCGTACCCGTGTTACTTAGTACGCCCTCTATGGAGGCAGCCATCTGCTTCTTGTGTCTGAAATACGTATGCACATACACATTCATATACTTGAGTTCATATACGGCGTAAAAAGTCGTTAGGGAAATTAATACACAAAGTGTTGCTCAAAATATCCACTTGCATCATATAAATTACTGTTGTATTTCTATCTAAGTATAAGAGTGCTCTCATGAAGTCCATTTCGAAACTGTTTTATTAATTATGTTTGATAAATTAATTTGTATTTCAATGTTTAAAGAGCTTGCTCTAATAGGTGAATATGATCGAAAATATATAATTCAGCATCCTCTATTTAAAAAACTCTTTAGATATATAGCCTAAAATGCATACCCTTTAAACATGTGCTTGCATGCGCGCACCATGGTCTTTGGCGGGTGATCGACCACGTTGTGGAAATAACCGGAAGTGCATAGATTGCGAAGAATGTCGTCGATGCGATCTTTGCGGTCTTGGAGATCCGGATCTGAGAGGCGTCGGAAAACCTCTGCAAATGAAATCGATCGCAATGTACTACTTCTGGAGAACTAAAAAAAGTAGCGTTTTGAAAATGCAAAGAACGATTTTAGTTTCCATAATGAATACATTGGAAAGTAACGAAAAAGCTGCATAATTGTAAACACGTGATAATAAAGACGCCCTTGAATACTTTAGTTTTGGCATTTTTAATGTTCAATAAAGATCAATGTGTCAATGTTATCTAAAATTTAAAAGGCTTTAAAAGAATAGTTATGTTACTTACGTTCTGCCATGGTTTCACAGGCAACGCAGTATGCCTCTGAAAAAAAAGAAAAGTTGGAAGATATATTGCTAGAAAAATATTTCGGCGACATGGGCGCACTTAAAAATAATGTAATGAGGGTTACTCGATAGAAAGTGTGCAACTCATTATATGTATAACATTTTAACGTTGCAAAAGACGATTATTGTTTCTTATGTCAATTCAATTCAGTAAATGTAAAAATATGTAAAAAAAAAAATAGTTGCAATATCAGGATTGCGCCGGTCGGGCGCAGCCCGTAACAAAGTTCGAACATGGAACAAACAACCGTCACCTACCTTGTTTCATGTCTGCTGGTAGTTCGAGTCCGGTCGCCCATACTCCGGCCAGACACACGAATAATAATGCAAAAGACGCGCGTACGAAACCCATGGCCGAAATATCCTCTGTATAATACAATGCGATTCGATGAATATGCAAAACTATCCGCTGGCCCCGCTTGGTCTATTTTAAATCAAAACCAAAATATATCGAGCTAGCAAATTTATGATTTATCCAATAAACCTTTTTATGTGTGCAATTTTATCAAATGCAAACTACAGTTTGATGATTTCTTTGAATATCGTGAATAACTAATTTACAACTATACTATATGAAACTATTCGAATGTCACTCGTATATTGCTCCTATTCAACTCAGTAGTGGATTGTCCATGTTTATATACTTTTACGCTTAAGGTACACGTGTAATAAGCAGGGTTCATGAACTAACTGGGATCAAAATGAGGGCATTTATGGGATACCTACTACCCCAAAAAATATCATTAGGAAAACCAATCTCAACTTACATCAATGTTTCGTTGTTATAAATAAAATATTTAGATATACTTCTATAGGAAAGTACATATAATACATATAATATATACATATAAGAATCATATAATGGATAATGGATAAACATTACATGGATCCGCTCCAAAGCGACTTATCGGCATATTATAGTGTTGGCTTAAAAGCACCACTGTTTGATTATCGAACATTTTTGCTCGTGTTATAGTATTGAATGCCCTTCACGTTAAGCACAAGCAAATAAACGTAAATCCAAACGAGTGAATAAATAATTAGGTATTTTATTGATTGGCGTAAATCCAGGTTCATTTCATTCAAGTGTACATTCGGATGAATGGGAAATGGGGGTGTTCATTCAGAAGGAGACACATACTTGTTATCTTGAAATCCAGGCAAATTTCACGGTTTGACGTCAATTATTCAAACTATATTTGTAGAGCCTTGAGACGTTAACCGGCTTTTGAATGCCCCTTTCTCTGAAAAAAAAAACAATTCCCGTGAACGATCCATATCATAAAGCAGTATACGATGTATTCCTAAATAAGGCCATATATAATATTTTTTTAAAGAAATGATTATAATAACAATGGTAATAATATAGATAACAATAAAAATGACAAATCGAGCAATACGAATGATAATACAAGCCTGTCCAAGGCCAATGCGCCACAAAATGCACAGCTTTAGTTTACCCTTATAATAACTATCAAAAGATCTAACATGTTTATTAAGCATGGCGCTTTAAATCGAAAGTCAGATATTTTAATAAGTTTGACATTTTTATGCAATACAAACATCCTAAAATAGCCTCATATCCGAGATATAGCTTTTGTAAAAAGTCTTAGACATGTTTTATGTATTTTGGTGGTTAATTTCAATTCATAAATGCAATTTATTTGAGTACAAATTATACTTTATTTGAAAAATTATGAATGAGCAATTTAGTTAAGCGTATACATGTATATGGGAAAAAGAATGATACTCTCTCATCCTTGATACTAAAACCTCCTTCTTATGATGAGTATAACAATTTTAGCCCAAGATAACAATAATTAATTGAAAACCGTGACGCATAATGTATAAATTGGATCTCGCCGTATAAGCATTAGTAAACCCATAATCAGAGAAATTAAGTGAATACAAACATCCTAAAATAGCCCATATCCTCATATCCGAGATATAGCTTTTATAAACAGTCTTAGACATGTTTTATGTATTTGGTGGTTAATTTCAATTCATAAACGCAATTTATTTGAGTGCAAATTATACTTTATTTGAAAAATTATGAATGAGCAAATTAGTAAAGCGTATACATGTATATGAGAAAAAGAATAATACTCTCTCATTCCCAAAACTAAAACTTCCTTCTTATGATGCGTATAAAAACATTTTGGCCCAAGATAACAATAAATAATTGAAAACCGTGACTCAGAATGTATAAATTGGATCTCGCCGTATAAGCATTAGTAAACCCATAATCAGAGAAATTAATTGAATTATATTACAACTGTGATGTGTACATTTACTTTTAATAAATAATCTCCTTTTACCTCATCCTGGCCTCAAATTTACTCCGCGTAAATCATGATGCATTTGAAAGGTTTGTTAATATTTGCAAAAACTGTCTCTATTGTGAGAAATGCTGTAGTTAAACGTATGAACTCAGAATGAGGGAATAAAGCGGTCAGCGTAGTATGCCAATTTCTGATATTTGTTTTAAAAGCTATTTTAGAACCATAATCAAGCCAATATGATTTCAAAATAGTAAATGTTATGTCATACTGACTGTTCTCTACAGTCATGAGCTAAAATAAGCCTAGGTATCGATTAATTATCATTTCTAGCATTACTAACCTGATTATATTACATATTTCTACTAAAAATTAGTTTTTTACTTATAATAGTATATATATATATCTATCAAAAACCTTTAGATTCATAGGCCCACCTGTCTTGCAAGTTGAAACTGACAATAAGGACGCCTTCTTACCGATCTGTCTACCTTTCAACCTATTCGATGTGACAATATGTTGACCTGTCTACCGCATGTAAAACTTAAAAGGAACGCAACAATATTTTGGTGAGTGTGAAATTCTAAATCGTCACCAAATCCTAGTAGACAGATCAGTAGATTTTGAAACACATTTTTTTTTATAGAAAAACTTTATGTCACATTGTTATTTTATTTTACAGTTAAAATAATAACAAACTTGGTAGGAAATATGTGTTATTGAAGATTCGATTTGGATATTGTTGTTCAAGTCATAATTAAATAAGAAAATTGTGCTCAGAACTAAGATTTTATCATTCATCATTCTCATAATATTATTTCATATATAGATGCAGCACACAACCAGATAATAAGCAATCTTTTTCTCTAACTCAAACTTTGTGCGATGAGCCCTAACTCAATCTTTTTGTTTGATTTAATTTATATACTTACTGCTTCCACATGTAAGGGTCATTTGAACACAGTTATTCTTTAACAAATGAATAAATCACAGGTATATATTTCAATTTCAGCATTTATACGAAGTGTTCACAAATGTGTGACTTATGTGAATTCAACTTATCTGACTGGCTGTAGTGCTAATCCGCCCTAAAAACAAATGTGGCCTTTTGAAGTAGCATTATACATTGTAGATTATATCTTCTTGTTCCCAAATGTTAACTGGCAATACTTTCTTGATTTCCTTACCGGATAACAAGAATGATGATTCATCGATATAGGTGGAACAAGAATCAGTTTTTGCACCAAACTAATATATATTTCTCCATGGTTAAAAATCATTTGTTGGGTATTTCTGAAGAAGCAATCATAAAAAAAAATGTGCATCAGTCGGGACTACATGAATGAATAATTCTGGGGTTGAGATGACTCGTAAACATGTTCTGGTTTGCTAAACGAGATGACGTAATGCTTGTCGTTTATCCTTAGATATTCGAATGTTTTGCTACATAAATATTACAAATAAAATTAATATATTATCATGAATTCAGCACAAGGAATCACTTATCTCAAATATAACCGTACATTCAGGCTACTACTGCACACCGATCCACATCCAACATAGATTCATAATAGAAAAACTTCTGCGCAACGCTTTCTGATTGGAAAAGCAATTTTCGAACCGCGTGATACAAGAAACATGTATTGATTAAAACGTAGATATTTGAGACAGCTGAAGTACCGATAATGGACAAAGTATATGCTAAAACATCAAGATATCAATATCAAAGCATAGCCGAACGATTACACTTGGCAACTATAGCAAACATAGAGTTCTGTTTACATACTATTATAATAATAAGGACATTCAAAATCTAGTGGATAAACATTTGAAAGATAAAGACATAATTTATGACAGAATGATCATAGAAAATTACTGCCTAATATTTTTTCATCAAGGAAAAAGGCAGGCGCCATGTATCTACACCTCTACAACTCCACAGGTGTTATTGCTGCTACTATATGTTAGTGAGAAGGTTAAGTCAAACAGTATCCCCAAATAAATCATGTTTGCTTGATAAAAACAAGAGTCCATTTTTTTTGTATAATTGTTTGATTTGCTTAACTTTGTAACTTACTGTTTTTCTTGACATGAATTCCTCTTGTTAATTATGGATATTCGGTAGCTGTGCTTTATTATAAAATTAGTTAGTTTGTAGAAAAGTTAAAAAAGATACACCTTTTGTAAAACAAATGTTCAATATTATTATATAACCAATCAGAAAGTTGAGTGTGTTGGCATAAAATGTATTTTTGGGGTAGAAAATAGAAAAAAAAACCCTTTAAAAATAAAAATGTTCAATATTATCATATAATCAATCAGAAAGTTTAGAGCTGTGGCATAAAATATAATTTCGGGGTACTTTTTTATCGGCAGAAATTGGCTGAAATGAGCTTTAAACTACTTTAAACATTGAACATATGATTGGACTCGTATATTATTATTCTAAATTTACCAGTTTAGATATAGGACAACGTTTTACATGCAACTCTACACAAAACTGCCAACAGCATAAAACATTGAAAGCGAGAAATTTTGCGTTCTACATCAAAATATAACCAAAATGCGGCTTAACGCGTCAAAAACGAACGAAATGATCGTATGTTTTAAGAAAATCACACCAACCTTTGACCCTATCACCATAGAAGGAAGCCCAATTGAACGAGCAGAGATAACAAAGTTGCAAGGAGTGACAATAACATATGATCTATCCTGGAACGAACACATACATTATATTTGAAGAAAAAGCTTCCTGTCGTATATACCAAATAAACATCCTTCAACGAGCGGGTATATGCTATAAAGACCTGATCCTGATATATTGAACAACCGTTCGACCCGTGCCCGAGTACACCTGTCAGGTTTGGTGTCCATGCCGTACCACCAGCCCCAGAAACCAACTCGAAAACCAACAAAACATAGTGCTCAAAACCATCCTTTCAACCCTTCTACCATTAGGCACTAGAAATTACTGATATTCCTACTTTAAAATCACGAAATGTGATATGATACTATAATGTTGCAAAAATAAAAGACACTTATCAATATTATTCTTTTTTTGGATAGCTCCTCACTATAACTCTTTGGCATGGACAAATGCGTGCTAGTTATGATTTTATGTTTGAATTCTATATTTCATTATTTTATAAGAGGAGCTGATAAATTGCTGTGCTTTCTTTATGATTTATTTTAGATCAGTAGATTTCAAACCTTTAACAATCTAAAAAGATACACCCAAACATATATTCATTCAGTGAAATAAATCTGCCCAATCTAAAGGAAATGCAAAGCAATCAAATGAATTTCTTAATATATTCCATTCTGTCAAAATGGCAGAAAAGAAAAGAATAGATGTATAGAAAAATAAATCTCTGGGTGCTTCCAGCTCAAACGTTCTGGAGATCACTCAAAGATTTTAGATTCCTATAAAATTCTGAAATTTCCGGATCGATCCTAAAAACATGAATTTTCAAAAAGTTGACCTATCTGCTTCTTAGGGTCATGTTTTGATAAATCAAACAACGATTTCCTCTTTATTCGTATGCATTTAGATTCGAAATATTACTGAATCAAATGAATTAGAGTATATGTAAGTATTTACCGAAGTTCAAATAGAAAGCCGATTGTATCAGGACAAAACCATGAAAATACTTTATTATCGCCCATTATACAAGATGTCTGGTCGTGACAAATGTCACAATCTATTATAAAAGTATAGTTTAACTTCATCAAGATGAACCTTTATTATAAAAAGGACAATTTCAGATTGTTTTTATGCATATCATATATTCAAACTCTTAATTGACTACAAGGGGAGCGATAATAAAAATGGCACTGGATATGGAAATGGAACAAATGTAAACATTAATTTCTAAGACATCTTTTATCATTTTGCTGTTATTTTTCGTTCATAATGTAGTTAAAATGTATATTGATTTACAATGTAAGTATGTAAAAATCGTAAAATATGAACTTTGAAAGTTGTTCCATTTCCATATCCAGTCAAAAATACATATCGTAGCTTCCCTTGTATATTGCCGGTTTCTTGTAGACGGGTTTGATAATCATAAAGTGCCATGAATGGCATCTGATTCGGACCGACTGACCTCATAATGCTCATACCAAAGTTGTTCTAAAAATGCAATATTTAATGGCATAATGCCAGTTCGTTTCAAGTCACATCATATTAAGTCACAGTGCCATTGTGATGGGCGAGTTCGTTGCGCAATGAATAAGGCGCCCGGCAAGTAATCAAGAAGTCACTGGTTCAAGCCCCAATTGAGACGCTATTGATTGGCTAGTTGAGTCATTACGGACTCCTCGCATTGGGCTATAATGTCCTTCGCACGGGACTGAAAGCTGGAGGTGCCATGTACGGGTCGTGTCCCTGGCACGTTTAAGACCCTTTACTGTCTTATCGAAAAGAGCAGGGGAAACAGGGACAGTAGAAGATTCTGGACCTTCTTTGGCCAAGAACGATTATACCCGAATATGAGGGATGCACTTGAACATACAGAAACATAAAGTGCCCTGAGTGGGATGATTTGATTCGGACCCACTGACCCGTGTAATTACTCGTGATTGGTTGATTGACATTTACTAAATCATGACATTGGAACTTCTGTGTCCTGTGCCTTTGCAGGGCTTTAAAATCCAAGGTGCCATTGGCCCCCGTATTTTCCAAATGAAAGGCATTAAGAGGTTGGGGACCCAAAGGGCCCCTCAATTTTTAAAACCCCATACGTATAAATACATGGGCGAGCTCCCGGGTATTGGTTTGGGTCTCCGGGTTTTTAAGGGCGAGTATATTACTTATGTCTAAGTATATTAGTTATGTATAAGACACCAATTGCCTTTTTTTCAGAGCTCCCCAATCAGTTTTGATGCAACATTGTTTACAAAATTTTAATTGAGGGTAATTGGAAACATTCATTCATATCGGCCAAAATCGTCTCAATTTCGTATAATGTAAAAAAATATATTTTTAAAGAAGTCCTTATAGTAATATTCTTATCTTTGCAGGCCATGAGCGAAATATGAGCGTTATAGCGGCATTGACTCCTTGTCGGGGAATTAGTCAATCAGTGCGGCTTTTAACGGCATGTGGAAATGGCGGCTGGCCTGGGCAAGGTTACTTAACGCGAAAGAATTCAAGCCTTGCTAATTTTGGTCTTGGTCTTACGCCTTCAAATGGTGTGACATTGGGTCAAAACATCTTCGCATGTCAGAGCTGCCTGGTTCGTCGATCTGTGACACGCGGCTTTTATACCTCTTCAAATATATGTGCTGCGAAAACGGTGAGAAATATAATTATGTTTGTAAATAAAAATGCTATGCCCATTGAAAATGTCTAGTTATAATGTTAGTAAAGTAATAATGTTACCAAGCATTAAGTTATGAGAGCATTTCGTTGTGAGAATATGACTTCGAGTTACGAGAGTTTATTTGAAGCCTCTTATATAGCTGCACTGTGATACTTCGCTTTTCTTATATTTTTAAACTTAATCAAATTTCAATATTTTTCTTGCAGAAATGCGTAGCAGAAGAAAATGGTAGCAATGACACTTGCAAAAACAGCACCAACAGCGACTCATCCGATGCACCCATCAACGCATCGATCTCAGTCCCTGCAACCACTTCAAACCAAACTGATGTAACCACAAATCCCAGAAAAATCCCAATTGACTTTATAACTATGTTCGACCGCACCTCACGATTCACCCATGCCATCAAAGTAGAAAAGGACTCAAAACACGTGGTTATGTTTCACCCGAATCCCAATCATCGCATACGGCATGTGAACCTAGAGGATATCGAGGTTGCGTTGGGTAGGGAGGGTGAGGCGCGCGGGGATGCGTGGTCGCGGTCGCGCCCGGCGCGGGGTGACGAGTGGCGCGTGGTGCATGAGCAGCTGAGTCCATCGGAGTTGCTACGGATTTATAAGCGGTTGGCCAAGTTCAGGTTGACAGGTGAGAAGTAGATCAACGTGGAATGTTAAGTTTTAGTAATACATTCATATCATCCTTTATAATGTACTGGTAATGGGTATAAAGTTTAAAAAAGGATATATTTGGCTATCTGGGATTTGCATAATATTTCTCATAGTAATTTTCACACTCTGTACACATCCATTGGGTAAAGCCGCTCAGTTTACAATTCGAGTATAACCGTGAACAATATTAAAGAATAAAAGTCACCAAAGCAAAGCTGAGAACACCGAAAAATGATGAAGATTAAACTAATCCATGCAATAAATTCTTTTTGTTTTTTGTATCTTAGGCCTAGTCGTCTTAACCACCATGGCCGGCTACGTGATCGCTCCAGGCGCCTTCGACCCAACCATGTTCGCCGCGTGTTGCATAGGAACCGGTTTGACATCCTCTTGTGCCAACACCGTCAACCAATTCCTCGAGGTGCCCTATGATGCGCAAATGAGCCGCACACGGGATCGACCGCTGGTGACAGGGCTTGTTACGTTAGTATTAACTTTTCAGGGTTTTTAATTGAATTGGCTTGGATAAAAGTCATATCGGGCATATCCCACAATTTAGTAATATGATCTCATCTGATAAATTGTTCTGAGCATGACCACGGGTTGTCTTTTATTTTTGCATAAATAACAACTCAAATATCATAATATTTTATGAAAGATGAGAGCAGCATCTGAAAATGAGCTAACAGCTCTTTGAAATATACATTAAGATTCTTGATTGTTTACGTGACTTTAAAACGAAAATCAGCTTAAAATACAAAGAGCGCTGTGCATTATGCGTGAATATAAGATTTAAACCATTATAATTCGGTTAAGCTTGCACAGACTTAACACAGACATATACTCATTCAATCTATTCTCTCCTCAGCCCCCTGCACGCTATGGGCTTCGCCTCCGCCTGCGGTCTCTCCGGTCTCACCCTTCTCTACTTATGCAACAACCCCCTCGTCGCTGCCCTGGGAGCCTTCAACCTCGGCCTTTATACACTCGCCTACACACCGCTCAAAAGACACAGTATTGTCAACACGTGGGTGGGGTCTGTGGTCGGCGCCATTCCGCCCATGATGGGGTGGGCGGCGTCGACGGGGGCGCTTGATCCAGGTTAGTGTGCAAAGTGTACAATTGTAAGTTCAATTGTTTTGCGTAAAAAGGATGTTATGCACTGCTCATGAGCAACTCGTTGGTGATGAATATGTTTTTGGGATTTTTAACGTTGATGATGAATATAGTTTTAGGATTGTAATCGTTGATGATGAATTTGTTTTTCGAATTGTTAAAGTTTCATTTGATTTGGGTTGAACTTTACTAGTTAGTTCGAGATGCTGTTAAATGTGAAGATAGTAACTGGATAGTAGATCATGAAATCACTTGTTTGAAATCGTTCCGATTTGTTGTTTCCGTACGATCTATCTGCAAAAAAATGGCCTTAAAAATCATAAAAAAGCATCACATAACGGGTATGATGTATCTAAATTATTCTGCCTCAACTTCACCCACATCTCTTATCTTTATACACACATTTTGTTTTTGTTCCAAGGTGCCTGGTTGCTAGGTGCAATCCTCTTCGCCTGGCAATTCCCGCACTTCAACTCGCTCAGCTGGAACCTTCGTCCCGATTACTCCCGCGCCGGTTACCGCATGATGTCCGTCACAGACCCGTTGCTATGCCGACGCGTCGCCCTTAGATACAGCGTCGGTTTGATACCATTATGCTCTATAGCAGCGCCCATGCTTGATGTCACCACGTGGTTTTTCGCTTTTACGTCTCTTCCTCCCAATGTTTACCAAGCGCTATTAGCATGGCGCTTTTACAAGGAAGGTGATAGTAATTCGTCGCGCAAATTGTTTCGAATGACGCTGCTGCATATACCTGTGGTTATGTTGTTAATGGCGATGGATAAGAAAGGGTTTGCGCCGGATATCTTTGGCTGTGATACGTGTAAGTCGCTGGCGGTGCTAGGGCATGCGTGCACGTGTGAGGAACAAACTGAAGGGAATGCGAAAAAAACGTGATTTGATTGGGTTGGTCGGTAGTTTAAAGGGTATAAAATGTGGTTATGTGATTTGGTTGGTGGGTTAGTGGGTAGTTTTAGGGGTGTAACTAATTAAGGGTATGCGATTTTAGCTTAATCAGGTACTAATGAATTTTAAGGGTATAACATGGTGGGGGGGGGGGGGGGGGGATTTAAGGGT
>LQRL01157635.1:38051-62590 GCA_001703475.1 Hydroides elegans
TTAACTGTTTCAGCGCACTGCGTTGGCATTTGGTGTTCATGCCTGATCGTCAAACAGTCAAATTTAGTGTTCAAATTATATTTTTTGAAAACATACGAAATAGCTGTTATACTGCTAAATAAGTTTAGATTTCTTTTGCATATGAAATAACCCTATTGGAGCTATGCCCTGGGTAATAAAGCAAAAAGGGCTTATGATGCAGTTGTGCTCGAATAAAAAAAAAAACGAAAACGCCTTAATTTGCAAGGTTATTGTTAGAAAATTATACGCTGATTTTCGCACGAAATATACCCCGGTTATTCTTCAATTAATTCTGTTTTACTTTACATATATAAATACCATATATTTTAAGGGTTTTACCTTGTTAACTATATTTTTTGTAATTGAACATAGAAAAACGTCATCACTTCACAAGATATTTTTTTCCATTATACTTAAGATAGATAAAACAATTAGACCATACTTATTTTATAACTTAAATGCTACACGAAATACAGGCTTGTAAACACTCATTTATAGTAATTAAATATCAAAATACACGTATATAATATTTTACATGTGTTTATGAATTATTAACCTATATTAATGTACATGATTTAAAATTAAATCAGTAAGAATATGTCTGAAAGAGCACTCGAAGACCTCGTATTCCAAACATGGGATGCCTCCATCTATTTGGACAAAAGGTAAGTGATTCAAAGAATTTATTCATCTTTTTTGTTAACATATACATTGACATGCATTTGTTTGGCTAGGAACATTTCATCATAATTATAGACTTTAGAGTCCATCCTTTAGCATATAGAATTCTACTTCAGACCAGAATATCGATTTAATTTAGAATTATTTATGAGTTTAATTTTATTAATTGTTTAATAATTTACTCGTTTGAGTAGGCCGCAGGTGGCTAAAGAGAAAATATGTAAATTGCTGCTCTCTTTATTGTGAATAATCAATGAAAAATATGACATTAATATATCATGTGTAGCTTATAAAAACATAATATATAGGTACATAACCTGATCAAACACATATTAAATAATAGTTTGGCAAAATTCATTGATGTGATGTACTTTTGTATATAAAGTGATGATTCCTTGATTTGAAATATAACTAATCAAAATCATTGACACGGGGTTTGCTATGCTATAGCAACATAATAACTAATCTAAAATATAAAATGCACTTTTTACACAGGTTTCTCTATGCTATAGGAAATACTCGTGCAGAAAATCTATTATCAGATCTCGATTTCAAAAAGAAAACCTTGGACATTTTACTTCTAGGAGCTGGTAAGTAATATTCGTAACCATGACGAATATGGGAGTTCGACGTTTCGAAGAAAATTCGATATTTCGGGATGTATATATAATCTTTTACCATTTAAGGGGGAGAACATTTGGTAATAACATAAAAAACACTCAGAACATTTGAAATTGGATTTTTATGGACAGAAACAGGCCGTTTCCATTTGTAAATCACAAACTGATTTTGAAATCACACGCTAACTTTGAACATTCGTATACTAGGTGTGATTTTGAGCTTTCTCCCTTAAAATTGAAGTACTCAATCCCACAAAAATTAAAATTCGAACAGGCCTATCCGAAACGGGGTTGATTTGCATTTATTGTATTAATGATATGTCGGTTCATAAAACGGAACTTGATGGCATCCATGGATTGGTAGATTCTAAAGTTTTGCAAAATGTCACTTCTCAAAAATAATCTTTCACATGTAACTGAGAAAGGACAAAACCATTAGAAGTAATTGTAGAATCCGCGCAACATTGTGTTAAGTCTGTCAGAAAGATGTTCGAATGAAACTTACTCCTGCATATGTATTTATAGGTAGATTTATATGCATAGTAAATGTGGTGAATGCATTAACTCATGCGCATTGCATTCTAAAATGAAATTGTAAGAAACCTAAGCATTTAAGTTTTAATAGTTAACCGAAGGACAAATTGACCATACAAGTCTATAAAATACGTTTTAACTTTAAGCGTGCAACAAAAATGTTTAATTCAATTCCATTGGTCTTGTCCAGTTAACCAAAATTCAACACAATTTTGCACGCAAAAAAAATAATAGAAAAATTGTTGCACGTAAACGTTCGCCAAACATTTACTATAAAAGACTTATGTTCAGTTAATGAAACACACCGTTGAACTAAAATATGGTAAGAGAAAGTCTGTGTTTTGGTTGTGAATAAAACATATTGTTGAACGCAAAATATGAAAATAAACTTGGCATTTAGCATAATGTTATCGATAGAAATAGATTGGATATATGATTCCCACATATGGTAGATAATAACAACATTTATTCATTTCCCGTAGAAATCAAAACCATGTTAAGCTGAATTAACACAATGTTGCACAGAACCCTTCAATGTTATGCCTATTTTGACTCTGACTTTGACTTTTGACTCTTGAGAACAGGTGACATACGTAACATACTCAAAACAGTAGGTGACCTACTTCCACGGACGACACCGTGGCACTTAACAACCAGACCCGAAAAACTTCGCTTTGTTGTAAACGATGTTGATGATGTTCTGTTGGCTAGAAACGCCATTTTACTTGAACTTTGTCAGGAGCTTGACTCAAATTGCCATAAAGATATGGTGTTCTTTTGGTCTGTATGGTACAATGCGGAATTATCCAAGGATTCGTTTTCTAGATTAAAAGGTTTGATCAGTAAGCTTATAACCAATATTGAAAATAATGATTCGAACTCTGTATGGACATTTGGCAACGAAAACACAAAACGGGCTGTGTTACGAGTGTGGAGAGATTGGGTTGGAAGAAAATTCAATACAAAGCAAATAAAAGAAAATCGCGAACATATCAAAGGGATCGGTTTAGATGAATTAAACAGGCAATTCTTCATTGCAAATGAGCTAAATGAAAATGTAGATCAACTGTTCAAGCGCGAATCAAGGGAATGGAAGCAAACGGGAATATACATACCAAAGAATGGAACCCTGTCTAAAAAGGAAAGAAGGGCAGAAAGAAAACGAGGACAGACAATGGAACGAGTGATTAATCCCACAATGATACGGCCAGGATCCAATATTTGGTCCTTGCATTATTCTTCTGACCCTGTAAGCAGTCATATACCTTTTGATGTGTAAGTCACTATACTGATTTGTTTTGTTTCAATTTTAGTTATGAAAATGAAATGGAACGATATTTAAATGATATATCAAATGAGGTACCTGCCTTTATCATGCATAACTGAATAATTTAAAAACCAATTCCAATATACTTTTGGAATATAAAATTAAGTCATGAACTCAATCAATAATAAATTAGTGCAATGATGTGTAAGATATATGACAAAGCATGTCTAATTTGTTTAGCCACTCGAAATAAGCTGCAATATCTTGTTGCGATGGTTTTTTTGAGGACTTTCAAATATTAAATCACAATAATATTGCTATTTGTAGGCATGATGCAAAACATGCAACTAACGGGTTATACGAGTTGTGTTTTGCTAAGATGACACAATGGGTGTCGAATTATCAAGAAGCCAGCAAAACCACAAAGGTCGAAGTAGAATTATGGATAGGAGATGCACTTTATGTCAGTTGCTATTCATTACCTGAGGATTACTCATTTGATGTCATTAATACATCAAATCTGATTGATCATCTTGGTGTTCTGAACCTGCTTCTGGCGTGTAAACAAAGACTTAAAGAGTAGGATTTATTATGACATACCATAAACGAATGTCCTTTTCTAATAAATCTCAATATTTACGTTTAATTAACCACTTATTGCTGCTAACACTTCTAGATACGAAGTTGATTTTAATTTAGATGTGCTTATATGTTAACATCTAAATATGTATATATTAGCTCTTTTCTACACAGCAAGAAATCCTCCGACATGCATTAAACGTCATGATTTAAGCACAAATAAACAGTTTCCTTATGTTCATTTTCATTGAAGATATAATAAAGACGCTAAACGAAAAATGTATTGGGAAACTTTCATGTTTGTAGGTCCTCTCCATGTCACATCCGTTATTGATGTTTTACTAAATCTCCACCCCACACTTGTAATCATTAATTTTCTTATTTTTATGTTTAAAAGCGACAAATCGCAACTCCAGACGGAAGCCATGAAATGGGAATCAAAATACGAAAATGTTCAAGAATACTTGTCAATGAACATAGGTATTGAACCGCTCTACCCCACAATTTTGGGCCTACGACTTGTATCAGACGCGTGGCTTGGAAGCTGCAGGTACTGAATCAATCTATTTATAGCTTGATCTATTACATCAAGTACATCTAAGGCTATGACTACATATATCTGATTTAAGCCGGACGGTACAATGTTGATCTTTGATTGTTTATGAAATCGAAAGCAATGAAAGAATAATCGCTCCTTTCGGTTTGAAAAAAATGAAAGTCAATAGAAATCATACCGTTCGATTTAAAACGCATATTGAATGTAACTGCAACACATCTATCAAATATTTTTATTCATTTATCCATGTTACGTTAAATATATTATATATCGATATAACTAGCGCAAATATAGACATTATATTATTGATATTAAATACTACAATGCATACTTTAGATATTTATGTCAACAGTTACTATGGTCCATGGTCAAATACAGCCAAGTTAGTATGGATGAAAGCAAGGGCAGATATAACACACATCACTATAGAAAGTAAGTGAGTTTTTGACTGACTCCGACTGACTTGGAAGGCATTTATATCATATGCACAATGTGTTGTTTTTTATTTCTCATTAGAATATATAAGAAAATTGTGATTTTGGACTATGAACTATCTGAGCACATTATATTTTGATTAAACTATCATATGTTTATATTAAATTGTTGATGATAGTTTCATGCAGTTTTTATTTATGCATTGACATAAATATATCAACCTAAATGAATTGGATATAAGAAATTAATCAATAATGAATTAAAACATAAACTATCAGGTACAAATATACAAATATATTCAAAGAATTCTAGATATGTCCCTGCTATATACAAACTTTACTTGCCAAACATTCACAGATGGCGATACATTACATAACACTCTGGTCCTCATAGCAAACGTATGCACACAATCCGATGTACCCTTCTTCACACAAAGACCTGGACACGAAGAAACGTTTAGATCAACACCTCTTGCTCTCGTGCTACTTGCAAGAGATCTAGAGCACAGAGTCAAAGGAGGGGGTAAGCTATACTTGTTTTTGGAAATAACAGGTAATGAGTATATGCAATACTAATGATGATAAAACTATATAAGATAAGTGAGAAAATAAGAAAAATGGCATTTGATAGTACTTCTTATTCACTCATGTGTTAATCATACGTTCCGCGTATTTTATATATTAATATTCATAATCATAATATTAGATTAGAATTGTTTAATTCAATAGCCAAATCGATAACACGTACTTCTAAAACTAAAACCGTGTTTGCTATATGTTTATATAAAAATGGTAAGTTTATATTTATATTTCCTAATAATAATTTATATCATAATTTATATTATTTATATATATATATATTTCATCATATGTATAGTGTATTACAAGTTGTAATTGAAATATTGCAGCGGAGAGAGTAATGTCGATATTTGAAGAGATCATTCCTAAGTGCTTTCGCCTGCAGTGGAATATTCTAAAGGAAGCTTTCGGTTTTGGAAACGATAGAAGTCTGTATTTCAATCAATTGCTCACACACATTTGCCCAAATAATTACTAAAACAATATTTTACTGTAGTCAAACTTATGACAAATACCATATAAAGCCAAAACTATTTGTTGAAACGGTACCAGAGACCAATTTGCATTGAAATATTTGATGATACAACTTATTTAGTTATGTATCAATTTTTTGCAAATACTATTCTAACAGGCGAAATTGTTCAGGTGACAATGGACAATTTTTACCCCTTTCCTGACGATAAAGATGATAAAAAAGTGTTTGCGAGCAAAGCAGTGATTTGGCTATACCATCACGATGCATCAACGAAGGTAATATTAATATATTTGTTGAACATCTGTTACTATCATGTACAATTCTATTTCGGCTTCGTAGCTGGTGGTTGGACCATGTTTTTTCATCACCATTATGGCACTTATATTTGTTATTATGGTTTTAATATTAATCATTATGATTCTAGTAATAATTATCATGATTATAATAATTATTATTATGATCATTCTAATTTTGATTACTATTATGGATATCACTATGATAGTCATGTTTTCATATTATTACATTTTATATTCAATTTATGAATTCTAACTAGGACGCTATGGGAACGAACCAGTTTCCAGATGAATTTGAAAACCATAGCGTAATATCTAACTATGAATTCGACTCACAAACATACAAAATCACATTTCCATTGTTGAAAAGAACCTTGGACAAGGATATACGGATCCAATTGTTGATTAATCGGTCTTTGAGCTTTGGGAACCCTGTTTCAAGCACAGGTTGGAAAAAAACATTCATTTTGGGATATAAAACTATGCTTTTGCTAATTCGTTGCACAATTTGTTGGTCAGAACTTAGAAAAATCATTACTTTATAAATATCATTATGCAAGTGTATAAACAACGCTGAATAAGCTGATTTTATTTAAAGACAATAATATATGGTTGCAATTCTCGATGTTAAGAAATAAATATTGTATGTCTTTTAGATGACCAGAGGATCAAAGTAACTCAATTAACAAAAGGCAAAACGATTCAAAATCACCCGCCTTTACGTCAGCATCGTGAGGTAAATGAATATACAATTTTATAAATTTATTATATAGGGCACACTGCAAAAGCCTAAGCACTTATAAACCTTTATTAATGGTAATAAGCAGCAAACAATAAACATGCAATGTTTGATGTACTCTTTGATAAACGGGTTTTCTCCATATAGGAGGTGAACATAGTAAGGGAATATCCTGATAGATACGAGGTTGAGGTAGCTGTAGACAATTGCAAAGAGCGAATGTCGGTGAAATGTAAAACCGCCCCACATGCACAACGCGCCAACACAATGGACCTCACAATTGAGTTCCATAGCAAATCGGGGTTCGTATAAAATATGACTTACTATTATAACATAATCGCAGCTCATTGAGTTGTTTTTTTTTAATTTTTATTCACTCAAACCATATTAAGTATAAAGACTCAAATATAATATGCAAACTTAACTCAACTCATTGAGTTGTTTGTGATATTCTAAAATCAGGGCGTGTTTAATTAACACATACTTGTCATCTTTGCTTTAATTCAATTGTACAAATGCCCCCTTATGCTATCTATATTATGTGCAATATCATATACTGTTATAACCATTAAATTGTTTTTTTTTAATCGTGAGCTGTTCGGTTTTTGTTTGATTTAGACAAAGAAGGTCGTGTTGTTAGGAATAGTTAAACACTATGTATATTAAGATATCTCATGTATCAATGATTAAACATTTAAATAAATCTATTACCATTTGTTTAAATGATCACATTGCTTTTAGTCGACAGCGAAAAACAGTGTCACTGATATTTGCCAACCCTTTCGACGAAAACGATGTTACTCTTGAGGTATCACACCAACGAGGCATGATATTTTGCGTGTTTCCAAAATTGGCAAAAGAGCAAGCCGCTCAGTCACAATGTAAGATGGACATTGCTAAACTGCCTTCACTCTCCCGACGTCGATCGAAATCGGGACACATGAGGTGAAACGGAATTTATATTTGAAACAAACATTTATTTGAAAGATATAATTTTCTGGTCTGGGAAAGCAATGTTTACAGCTTTAAATATTAAATATGGGTAAAAATGCATGAAAATAGCTATATAAATATGATACCCCCACTGTCGAATTCGCTTATTTGTTTTCCGAGCTACGAGTAGAAAAATAAGTGTACGATATCTTCTTTATAGCTGACTTGGCTTAAGATGATATCTATGTTGATATCAAAAACATCAAATATATAATTTATATTTTTATTTTCAGCGGACAGGACTTGATCGGTCTCACACAAAAAATGTTTCAAAGTGATTCCCATTTGAAATTGGTAGATCGAATTCTTACATCTGGCGATACCTTATTTCAACTCCGAGACGCTGTACAAAGGTTATGGTACGAATATCAACTCAACGAAACGGTATAAATAAATTACACTGTTTATTTTTTAACCAATCTATTTTAAAATAATTCATTAATTTTTTTATTCGTCTGGACTACTATATATGCAATATGAATCAAATATGACTCAAGCATAGTAAAAAGAGTCAAGTACCTTTATGATATAATAATATCTAAATATTTTATCAAACCCACATTATTAATAAACAACTAACGTTTTTGATAACATGATCACCGAAGTACTTTTCTATGTGCCTAAAACTTATAGAATACGTTAACTGATAATGTGGATATTAATTAGGTTTTCCTGTAATATTTACAGAACACCTTTTACAATCTGGTACAATACGGACTCCGAACCCCGTTCGAATCAAGTGGAGATGTCTTGGTCATATTTATCCTTGGTTGCTATTGGTACAATGGTATGCCTTTGATGCATGTAAAATGGATTGATATGCTGGAAATGTTCCGAAAACGGGATTGCAAAGGCGGAGTTCTTCCAAACGACACCGATGATTTTGAAAGGATTATTCAAAGCATTTGTGGAGACAATGTTATGGAAAAAGTCATCCATACGTTCCCCTTGGTATGGGTATATGACCAATTGTATTGCATAATGTTTTAGATTCTTGGTTACTATTCATACATATTCGAAATTCAGTCCGACAAATATTTGATATTTTATTTTCACCAGATGTTCTGCACCATAAATTGTTTCGACTAAGGATATATTAACACTGTTTCCTATTTGATATTTGCTTCTAGCTTTTTCTTGACAAAAGGGCTCTGGTTAACCCATAATATTACCGCTTATTTAATGAAATATGATTACATCTTAACTCATTTACTTACAGGATCGTGATTGCCTACGAAAAATATTAGATGCAAACAGTAGGCGATTGGGATGTGAAGCCAACGAGAATAAACTATTTGATGCGCGCGATTCTTTTATACAGGTAGCTTATTGTTTTTTAAACTATATTCCAGCAACGAACAATGAATTTAATACAATTCTACTTATCTAAGGACTGACAAATGGTTAAATATGGCATCCGTTCAGAATTTCTAGGGCACACATGACTGTAAAATAAAAAATCGAAAATCACAAAATAGAAATAAACATACCTGGGGTGGGTTTTCAACTCTTAGTCAATTACAATATGTATATTTATCACTTTTCAGATGTACTTCCCATTCAAGCGGAGTGTACAAATGCAAAATATTGTTGCCTCAAGAAACGGTATGTACTTTTATTGTCTAATTCGGTTTTCGGTACTGTATGAATGCACCATTTAAAGTTTTTTTTTCGAACATCATGTTTCCACTTTGTTATTTTTCTTTTATCCTAGGTAAAATATATATATATATAGATTTGACAATGCTTATGAATTGTTACATATAAATATTAGATTACACTATTTCACAACGCTATCAATTGATTACACATTCTAAACAATTGCAAAACTATTGCAATTTATTTCAATTGTATTTTTTGTCTTTTTTACTCTCCAATAGAACTTTCTTCTTTTGAAGTCACCATCCCGCCTATGAGAGGTAAAGGATTTATATTTTCTAATTCATTTTCACATAAAATTAAACTATAATCAGTAAATATGACAAAACTATGTATCTCGTGTCATCCTTTTCTGAGGTTGACGTTATGTTATGAATGACCTAGAGGAGTTTAAAATGCCTCATATGAGTCCCATTGTGATAAAAGGAATTTCATAATAGGAGATTCATATGATGTAGGTAAGAAATTCTATAACATATCGTCACCTTGACCTAATAATCTTAGGGTCACATAAGGTTATATCAGCTAACAAATAATAAATTCGTGTCACACTGTGAACATCTCCTGTCAATTGTCATATGAGGTTGACTTAAGCTCATATTAAGGTCAAGCGGTCATCATTAGGGGATATAAATTAATCCTCATATTATTTGTTAGAGATACATGTTCGGTGATACTTTTGTTTCTATTAGGCTGTATGGATATTTTGTGTTACACTGTTTTTGTGACTCTAATTGTCCTCATTGTATGAGTGTTACATACAATAACTTGATGATAGTTTATGTTTTGACGCCCTTATCGTGATGTACCTTTTTATTTATTTATTTTTATTTGAGCTAACTATATATTAGAAGTTGGTACAGCATTACACTCCGAGACTAGAATATGTTTATCTTGGAATAAAATTATATAAATCTTGTTAGAGATACATGTTCGGTGATACTTTTGTTTCTATTAGGCTGTATGGATATTTTGTGTTACACTGTTTTTGTGACTCTAATTGTCCTCATTGTATGAGTGTTACATACAATAACTTGATGATAGTTTATGTTTTGACGCCCTTATCGTGATGTACCTTTTTATTTATTTTTTTTATTTGAGCTAACTATATATTAGAAGTTGGTACAGCATTACACTCCGAGACTAGAATCTGTTTATCTTGGAATAAAATTATATAAATCTAAGATTATCAATTTGTTTGATTTTTTTTTCAGGAGGGATAAAACTTCTTCAAACTATGGAATATAAAAGAGGTTGGTCTCAAACCATAAGCATAAACATACGGATAAAGAGCTTCTAAAGCTAGATAATGAATACCCACTGTATTCAACAACTCAAATATATTGCTATCCTATTGAGATAGATGTGTCGCATTTTTGGTAAATAATCCACGTGTTATGCATTGATTCAATATACAGTCTTCGGAGCTAATTAGGTGATGTGGGGGTACACTATTAAAACAATTGATCATCTTCAGATATCTGTTCTTTCTGTCTTTGATAAAAGTGCCATTATTTTAAACAATGAGTATAAGACATCTGCCCAACAACGTATTGCAGTACTTGCCATTTTGATTTGCATACCAATATAAGTTCATTTTTTTCAAATATGATTCAAATTCAAAAATGGACGTTCAAATTAAATTTAAACTTTTTAATTAGAAATGTTTTTTTTTCTTCAAAATCAAAACTATGTGGCTCCATTTGATTGTTTGATTATCATGATAGAATCATTTATATTTCTAGTAAAAATTGTGCTCGAAAATATACATCATTTTAGGATTGAAACCAGTCAATAAAAAAAAAACAAATATTTCTTTGATATTAGATATGATCATTCATTGATTCCTTATCTTCTGCACCTCGCCGCATTTAATGCGTGAGTCAATAATTGTCCCTAAAATCACAATATAGAACTAAGTACATAAATATTGGATGTATGCATGAACGTTTTGCGTGATAAACTGTGAGCATTGTGCTCAAATAAAAAAATGCATAAACATAACGTTGCTTTGGTTTTCTTGCCGAAGAACGTCAACAGTCCGTTTTTATAGGGGAAATCAAACAACGTACTTTCGGCATTACTCGTGTTCTTGCAGTGTGTCATGAAATCATTATCAATCATTCTTTAAAAATATTTTGCAGTCCAATTTCATCAAAACATTGCCCAAAGGCTCAGCTCCATAGTCGAGCCTCGTCCCTGTTCATTCAAATACAAGACCTCAGCTAAAGTTTCTCAAAATCAGCCTAAAGATGCCACTGCAAGTGTATTTGAGCCTAAAAAGGGGATGGAAAAGTCATGTTCATTTTGCAGTCAAGTAAGATTATACTTCCGTTTTTTTTACTATATACAGTCGAGCTGTAGAGCATGTGACAAGGAGTTAAGAAATAGTGCAATAAATTGTGTGTTCCCACGTAGGGGGGGGGGTTTGTAATTTTATAGGTCTTTCTAGCTTAATAATTTCATATTTATCACTTTAACGTTTATTTGAAAATTGAAGTAATGGAGATCTGAATAAAAATATATATGAGAAGCGATGTACACATGTAGAATCTGATTGATTCGATTGTTTTACACTTTCAAATCCAAAGCAGCTATATAATTAGAAATTTCCCAGCTGGCTTGGCAATAGTAAATGCATTTGCATGAACAAGTATGGTCAAGCACGATTCATAGTGCGTTGTTTAAACGTTTACATATTTCTAACTTGAATCATTCTCTTTCTATTGTGCTTTGGTGTACTATTCAGGTAAACAGCGACATGAAGCGATGCTCTAAATGTAAACTGGTTTACTACTGCAGCAAGGAATGTCAAAGCAAAGATTGGCCAAGTCATAAGAAGCAATGCAGACGGCAAGGTTGCTATTGTTTCTTATTCTGCTAATAATAAATATAACGTCATTTAAGCAGAATCATAATAGATATGAATTAAGCATTGGACTTAAAACATACATTTTCTAAATATATTCAGTTGCGTTGTTAGTAAATGGATAAAGTGATAAATAAAATTTGTTGAAACAAATAGACAGGTCTTAGTGCAAACATCACTAAGACCTTACTATTTAAAGATCAACGCATTTCAACGGAATGAAATCAGGCATAACATTGGCCGAGAACAAAGTCCATGTCGAGCTCAAGCCACAAATCGATTGCGTTAGCAACAATCAATGCAATATTAGACATGCAAAATATTTTTTTAATCGACTTTGAGGTTATGAAAAAATAGGAATATACTCCGTTTAGTTATACACTATTCCCACTCTTGTGTTTCAGTATTAGCTGTACAAGACGACATTCCGCTTGACTAAACGACGAAATGGACATTTGAAGAAAAAATAAATTCCAAGCATTATATAAATTGTGTATCATATAGCGGACAATTATACGTTTTTAGTTGAAATGTTGAAATGTGATTATTAGATAAATATTTCAATATTTTGTAATATACATACGATTCTGAACTCAACACAGTTTCGTGGTTTGAACAGATTTGTTAGATAGCAATCTTCTATATTTTATATTGATAATTTTTCTTGATATTTGCATTATGTAATTGAATCAACCGACGATATGGGAACAATATTACAATTAAGACCGATTAAAGGTATACATATATAATACAAATATGTTCGGTAGACAGGTTGACTGGTCGACAGTTAGACATATCGACATTAAGATAGGTTAGCTTCACTCTATAAAAATATGGGTTACACGCCTATTGTTTTTGTTCCAGCGTTAAGATAAAATTTCGATCTAAATTTGCCATGACTTCCTTATGTGTAACTAGAGTTTGCTTGAGTTTATAATAGCTTTCTGAATCACTAAATGATCAAAGTGCTATTAGATGTAACTTATTTACCATAACCATATAATATATACGTCGACTTAGTTGGTATAATAACAAAGCAATGTTTATAATGTTGAATTTATATGTATATATAGATTGCGGATTGAAATGACATCTAAAACCCATATTTCTAGATTTTATTTGGATTTCAGTCATACATAAACAGTAACTTAAGCAAAGTGGTTGATCAACCTTGTTTCTCATGCTACGGATTGATAACTATCACACACAAAATGTAAGAAGTCCTAATAAAACAATTTGTTTTGATGCACACTGTTTTTCCCCATTCAGTCAATGCCTCTTTCAGAAATCGAAAATATTATTTAATCTCGATTTAGAAGAATAATTCACAGTTACATATTAACATATCATTGACAATTTGAATATTATTAGTTATCGATCATAGTAATTGTAAATCACTAGTTCTAATTATTTTAGAAAGCGCATATTTTAATATCTTAAAAAGACACAATCCCGACTACATCCACACATCATCACGCTAAAATAATTACATCTGGCGTATATATATTTATTATCATTGAACATAGTTTGGTATCATAATCATTTAAGCATTTTTTGCAAATTTGACACATACATTTGGTGACATTCATGAATAATACATGCTTAATATATGTTTAAGAACATCATCGAAGAGTATGCTACCACACTCCACATTTACTATCAAATAAATAACCAGAAGTGTGGTACAATATACATGGATGTACCAAAACAAAAGTCTTAATTTATACATTCTATCGATATGTAAAAATACTTGATTAACTTCGTTTGATTTTAATAATAATCATTAGAATTTTTGTGATTGTTTTTTGTTTCATTTCTCGGGCTAGGGACTGTTCTTATACAGTTGAAAACTGCATCGACAAAACAAAAAAAAAACTAGCAATTGATATTACATTTTTCAAAACTTTCAATTGAAGAACTGTTCTCGCGTCTTTCCCGATATAATGTTTAGTCTCGTTTTGTATTAATGTTTTAACGCAATTTTAGGAAACAAAATACAATTGCATATAAATATACACATTTACCAAATGCTATGCATAGTTCCTGTGGTCATTGCCACACCTACGAAACAACATTCATAATTGTCAACGTTTTATATACCTAGACAAGCATGCTTATGTTCAGCCCAATCTTGTTTCTGGCACGTTTTACTGCAATACCAAACTGATCTACAGCGGGCACATTTCTTCATCTCCTCTTTTGCCTGATTGCAATGGTTGCATTTAGGTGTCAACACGGAGTGTGTGCCTTGTGTTCCTCGGCTGAGATTCACACGAGCTATGTCTTCAGCTAATTCCCTAGTGTCTGATAAAAGTGAGGGAAAATAACTTGATACATTCTTCAATTGGCTGGTTCTGCTGTACATTTAATATTTTAAAAATCTAAATAAAATATTCAAAATTCAAAAAATTATCCTTAGCCCTTTCAAAGTAAGATTCAAATGAAAAGCTTTGTTGCAAAATAAAATCATTAGCAATACACTTTGTAAACAAATATCAAAAACACTTTTTAACATTTTAAATATGGATAACGATTCCTTCATATATGATAAAAAATAGCCAAGTTGCTAACGAATATCAAAACACTTTTTATTATTCTGAATATGGATATATAACAATATCTTAATATAAGATAAAAATAGCCAAGTTATGAATGAAAAAAACTAAATACCTTGTCGCTTGCACTGCCTTTTATGACTTGACCAATCGTTGCTTTGGCATTCTTTGCTACAGTAGAATACAAGTTTGCATTTTCCACAACGCTTCATATCGCTCTTCGCCTGAAAAGATACATCACGTAAAATCTTTGTTGTTGATTCTTTTGTTCCAAAAAGGCTTCATGACATTATCATAACAACTGTAAATGTTATAAACTTATTTTTTGAAAAAAAAAACGAATTATTTAATAAATCTACCTCAAATAGTCAAATATTTGAAATGTTATGCAAGCAAACAGTAATTGAATGGGAAGTACATTTTCAAAAAAAACCACCCGTTAGATGGTTTGAATTCGCTTGATGTACATTTTTTAAATACATATCAACTATGAGGTTTTCCACCTTTGGTGAAAGCTTGTAAAGTAACACTCATTGGGGTGTTCTCCATTTTGATAAATGAAGTGGCTAGCATGAGAAACATTTAATTAGGTACCTCACATAGGATTGGAATTGTTATTTAAAAATAGATTATTAGGTTATCCGTATTTAGTACAATCGTCTTTTGGAAGAAAGCTCTGCAACTATTTGGCGAACAGTTCATAAGGGTGTTTCCATTTGGTACTGCGGGACTGGATTGTATATTCTCTTCATACCTGGCCGCAAAACGTACAAGACCTATCCATCTCGGCTTTCTGCTTTGCTTCATTTGCACTGGAACCAGCGTGTGTCTGAGGTGATTGGCTTGAATTCTGGTGTTGCAATGAGGACGGTTGATGCTCAACTATTGAGTGCATTGCCTGTGACATACGTTGCTGAAATTGAGCTGCAAGCAATGACAAGACGTAAAAGACAAGACTTAACATATTTTCAACAAAAAGTAATTTTGATAATCGTACTGGTCAATAAATTAATATCTCGTTATTGATAAAAGCTGCGGACTTCTAAAACCTTTGTCAGACAATTAAATTCATTATATTTTAAATTCGCTTAGATTATCTATTCAGATAAATTAAAATGATATTTCATGTAATTTAGAGCTGATAAAGCTTTGGATTATGTAATACTTAGACATAGAGTAATGTTTATAATTGCAAACTGACCTTTTTGAGTTTCAATCATTTGGAGGAATTCCAATCCTCCTGAAAAATCAAAATGTTTTTTTTGGATAGCTATCATACACAAAATACGACCAAAATAACTATATCGATTTATTATCTTTGGTAAATTAACAAGAGATTGCGTTTAATTACAAATCTATAATTAGTTATACAATAAAAATAAATAAGTGTGTGTGACTCAAATCCCAAAAGGTTATAAATATATAAAGTTCTCACCTCTCATATAGGGAAGACTATCCTCATGGTCACCCGTAGCTGTAACACAATCAATTATTAGTGTTTGATTATGGAGTGTCTAGTAATTGGTGGTTTATAGCTCAGTAAAAATCAACAAATATATTAGAAGTTTTAAGAATATATATATATGGATGATATTAGAATTCTTATTGATTAAATTGATCTTTTCTTATATTACTTTCTTATTATTTGAAATTGTATATGCGAAGGAATTATAAAGTGCTTTAAGACAAGAATTAAGTTGATAAATGAGATATACTTATTCTCTTTACAACCCCCAAAATGATAGTTGAGCATAATATATCATATCGCTTTGCAAACGTCATACGCGTATTACACAATATTGCACGTTTAATGTAGAAGGATCGTAATCCTCTCACTACTTTTATAAATCACTCAACCATGTTTATACCTACCTTGAATGTTAGCTGACATTGCTCGCATCTCTAAACTCTGTGTGAATGGGAAGTACATCTGAATTTTTTTTTTAAAAATAGTGTAAATATGCATTTACAATGTAGGCTCGTTGGAAATAAAAACCTCGATATTCAATATTTGTGTTTCATTCATCTGTTATTTTATTTTATGAACCAACATTTTTAAAATCATAATTTGTTATAAAAAGGTCACACCCAATTACAAGGATATTGAAAGGGCCTTAGTTGCATATATGATAAATAATCGACAAAATGTAGTTTGACCGTAGTTCATTAATGTGACTTCTACATGTAGTTTTATGAGACACCGTTAGTCGTATCTATGTCGTCTAAGCATGAAATAATACCTGTATGAAAGAGTCTCGTGCATCAAAGATTTTGCTTTCATTTAGTTTGCTTGCCAGTCGTTTACTGTTTGTCTCTAACAGTTCTCGCAGCATTTCTCGGTCCTGTTATTATATAAACATTTACATTAATTAGCTGTCAATACATTGGTTATTAATAGGAATGATAAGCGTTAACGACAAAGTATTGCAGAAGGAGCAAACGCATTTGAACATAAATACATAGAGTTTGGTTGATTTGAAATGATTTCTACAAATAAAGATGCAGTGCCAAAATGTTATATTTACTTCTGAAGAACACGCAAAAGGTAGGTATGCATAAATAAGAAACTACTTAATATAAGACACATTTCCAGGCTGTTTCATCTTAATTTCATACCTGTTGATATGTAGGGATAATTTTCTCCATTATATATGCTCCACACATACTTTTTAAGATCTCTTTGAAATCTTCATGGTCTTTTGGTCGTATTCCAGTACCTCTTCGAATACCTGCTCGAAAAACTTCTTGGAAATCTATCCATTTGATGTGTAATAACGGCATGCCATTATACCAGTAGCAACCGCGGATAAATATTCCTAAACAATCACCGTCTGATTCAAATGGGCTGTGGAGTCCGTATTGTAACAGAGTAAGAAACACGTTCTGTAAATATTTGAAACATTTGAAACTTCGGAAGATATTCAGATTATCAATTTATTTTATGTCTTGAATTTAAATAAAGTTGTCTTTTAATGGGAATACTAAATGTGATCAACAATGAAATGCCTTTATAATCAAAGTATTTAAATGATTAATCAAAAACCAACTCGGCAAGGCACGTCCTCATGACGTCCCAAACACGTATTTTACGTCCGTTAACATAATAGGGGCATCATTGGGACATGTATTGCTGAGAGGGAATATGGTTTTATGCAACGTTTGATGATTACGCATATGATTTGAATTTTCGATTGCATTGCATCTGCCATTGTTACTACATTTTTTCGTATTTTAATATTTTCAAATAAAAAAAGAAAGACTAAGATTCATACCGTTTCATTGAGTTGGAATTCGTTCCATAAACCTTGCACTGTTGCTCGAAATTGGAATGAAACATTATCCCATGTCAATCTAGGGTCCATGAATTTCACATGGGCATCACATTGAAACATCTTTTCGGTGAGCCTAAGTATGTCTTGTCCGCTAAATGGAATATCAAATTCATTATTTATATTGCCTAGTAAATTATGTTATTAATAAAACTATCATACAGCTGTGAACCAACATGTAGGCTATCTAAAAAACATTAGAATTACGATAAATATTGATTTTGGAAATAGGGTTATAACAGTGTCGTGAATGGGAGATAGAGGCAGCGTTATATCTACATGCTCTGTTTTATCATACAATTATCACATTGTTTACTAATATCGCATTTATAAATATGATACAGAAATAAGGAACGTAAGTGATGATTACTTTCGAGTTGTTCAGTTTTTATACAAGCATTTTTACTAATACACTTTGATGTTTAGAGTTTGCATGCGACCATTTCAAACCACTTTATTTGATATTAAATGAATAAATCTTGTTTACCTGATATGTCCCGACTCTGATGGACCTTCCGGGAGTGGTGGTAGTTTGGTTATATCTAACGAACACAGCTGTGACTCTGGTCCATAATACAATTTTGGAAACGTGCAAAATATTTTGCCTTGTTGGTGTGATACCTCAATTGTCACCTGGTCGTCATCAAAAGGGTTGGCGAATACCAGTGATATAGTTTTCTGCTGTTGTCTGTTATATAGCAATGATTAACTTATCAAGTTACATATTGAAGTTCATTCTTGTACAAGCAAATATTTTTGCTATCATAATATAAACGTATTACAAAGATTCTTATGAAACACTTAATGACACTGGGTGCTTGTTAGATAATGACCACACCAATCGTATTTATGTACATAATACAATCACAAGAGTACCTGAGGTAAAATAATGTTGCTAACTTTAATTTCGTTAATTAGAATTTTCAATATATTTAACGAATAAAATATAAACTTTTCACACAATGTACATAGCGGAGCATTTAATATGTAACTTATATGATTGTTTCTGATGATTGATTCTGTGTTTAGATACCTCTATTCTACTAACCTCGATTTGTCTTGAAATTTGATATCGATGTCCATAGCATACGCGCAGTGAACGGATGGCGAATTTCTATGTGTTAGTGACAAACGCTGACCATTGTTTTCCTCAGATATTTCCACATAATATTGATCTAGGTACTCCTTCACGATGCATATCTTGTACATTTAGACAAAAGATGGAAAGACAAGGGTGGGAAGTTGTAATATTCTCATATTTTGATTTATGAATAATGAATAAAGCGAACTAGTGAATGTCTTATTGTGCAAAAAAAAACAATTGTAGATGATTTCAAAATAGGTGAAATGATGACCAATGAACAAAGTTCAGGCTTTCTTTTGTACAAACATTACATTTTAAGCATATTCTATTTATATCATGCTTGAATTTCATTTGATAAAAAGCTTAAAAAATGTTGTTCTTAAACTCTTATACCTGGTTGTGGTTTTGTGAGGGAATTTGTCTTCCAATATAACAATCTTTATCTTTGTCTTTTGAAAGTTGCGTGATTTGAAGTTGTTGGTCATCTAAATAAATTCAAATAAATATTTCATTCATTTTGATGTTTAAAATTGTCTTTTACAAATATTGATATATATATATATATCTCGTTATTCAATTTCATATGTGAATTAGAAAGACCTGAAATAAATTTAATAACCTAGTGTATACTAAATATCAAATATTGATCTGTTATGACTTTGGACTGGATTAATATACATATATAGTTATAGATATAATGATAATCTAACCTGTACTTGAAATCAGATCGCCAAAGATGGGTGCTTGATCCATCAATAATTGAATACCAACTTGCTTTTCTAGAGTTCGTTTGAACAATGGAAACGAAATCCGGTAGGTTGCGGGGTCGAATGCATAGTTTGATATAACGCTGTGGTTTTCAAAATTCTGAGGGAAATTTCTCAGTTCTTCCTTTTAAAACAATCAAAAGTAAATCATATCTAACTGTAATTATATGTGTATGAGCTGGTAAAGCCCGCTATAAAAAAGCGATAAAAATAGCATGGCGTTAACACACAATGTCTATTTAAAGGATGTCAAATACAAATCAACAACATTTATACACAGAGAATTTTGACAAAAAAGGAGACAGGGATATGTACACTGGTTAAAGATAAAGATGGTCGTGTATCATCCCGAACCTGATCCTGATTACTTATATTGTCATTCACATTTCGTTTGATTAAAAGGAAATGTGTGTATAAACAATAAAAGGATATTTATAGTTGTAGTTTACCTTTGTTGCAGCATCATCGTGGTAGAGCCAAATTGCTGCTCTGTTGGCAAATGCACGTTTCTTCTCCTCGTTGCGAGGAAAAGGATAATAGTTATCCATACTAACCTGGACAATTTCACCTATTGAAAGAAATTTAAACATAAAAATTAGATATTCATAGTGTTCTATACAAATATGAGTCTCGCGATATTCTATTACATAACAAACAAATGCACATTGCTTGCAAACGTATTTTTGAAAATTGCTTTACTATCTGATGTTAGATAGTGTTTATAAATGTACTTAGGTCAAGCAACAATAAACATAACATTTTTGAGAGATGTATCTTGATTAGAAAATACAGTTACTAACTTGTTTCATCACCATAACCAAAGGCCGCCTTTAAAATATCCCACTGTAGGCGGAAGCTTTTTGGCACAACTTCATCAAGTATTGTTATTATTCTCTCCGCTGTCGAAGTATTATCAAATAAGCTAATATAAAACATATTACGAAAAACAAAACACCATAATTAGTCATTACTGTCAGATATATACCCTATTTGCCTAGGTGCATGTAACAAAAAAACTATTTAAAAAAAATTGCTGAATGATTTTAGTGCATCAACATATATTGAGCGGGTTTTCGAAAAGAAAGTTACGAAGAAGCTTCAAAAGCAGATTCAATGATGATGACATATATTTTTTTAGATAATGAAACTGATAAATATATATAAAATTTACGAGTTCATTAATAGTTACATAAACTATAACGGGTTCTAAATGCCTCTTAAAGTGTATCACTTAACACTCTATGCATGGCTTGAGATATATGATACTCGAGTAATATCAAAGACTTTGAACGAAAGCAAAATGTTTTCTTCTTATGTTTTTTGTTTACTTCTAGCTAATTTAGCCAGTCTATATAATGTACCTCCTCCTTGAATTTTGAGTCCCATATCTTTTGCAAGTAAAACCATAGCCAATGGTGTCGATCGTAGCGGTTCATCATGCTTAGGTCGTTGTGAGTAAAATGGTGTGTCAGCCTGAGTGCAAACATTGGCTATCAGGGCCAGTGTATTGTACAGACAATCACCACCTGGGAAATCAAATGTAAATGCATAAAACTATGTAAATATATACATTTCATATAGATATATAGTTGTTTAATAGCAGTTCCTGCCGTTCGTTCCATCAAGCACTTGAATCAATATACATTTTCAATCTATCGAATGTATTCTTATGATATATTTTGATCATAAACACATATATATTTTTATTACAAATACTATAACATATTATATAGTCAAGTGGTGATGTCATCGAATAGTAAAAATCAAAATTCAAATAGAAATGAACGCACAATTAAAGAACATCCGAAACGCCTTATTCTTATATAATATTGAAACAAACATATCTGCTACAAAATTTAATAAATAATTTGTATTTTTTTAAAGCAATAAAGCCAGATATGCAGCAATCTTACTTACGCTCTATAGAAATAGGTGTAACATCTTCTCTTGCAAGCATCCATCTTAATTGCACTGTATGTGACAATGGGCCATGTAGGCTGTCAGAAAATATAGGACTGATGACTAAGTGACTATCATGCAAAAGATAAAATTGAAGTCAATGTGCCTTATATTGAGCCACGATTAATACACACTGTTGTGGAAATAACTAATGGGTTTAAAATAAAATTTTAAAATTACAGATCAAACACCACCTCACTCCGAAACAAAAAGATGGATGGACACTAATCCCTAATTATTAAAACTAAACATGAGCGCCATATCTAGAGCTTTTTTCAATAAATATCTTTTATTCACCCTTTTTCATGTAAATTACCCTTATAAGATGCCATTAGAAATCGCCCGACGTTAAAAAAAGTGATATCAAACCTGCAGCTTCCTAATTTCAAGTCCGTCATGAGTCGCAGACCAAGGATCGTTGGACAAAACGTTGAAATTCCTATGTTGATGGCCAAATATTCTTGAACGGTTTCATGATTGAAATACCATCGCATGGTTTCGGTCTGAAGTTGGGACTTATTGCTATAAACCAAATAATCGTTGTGCTATACTATTATGTACCATATATATCATCTAATGATAACTTTATTCATTTATTATCACTTTATATTGAAATCAGTGCTATCTTGAAAGTGATGATACATTAAAAGCTGCTTATATAAGCAATAAAAATGCATTATCCCTATAAGCATTAGCTATAAAGCATATACAAATTAATGGCGTCTTTACATACATCGGATTAAGCCGCTTGAAATAATTCTTTAGAAACTAATTCAAATTCAAAATAGTTAAGCAAATCCATTTGCAAAAATACCTAATAGCACAACTGTTATAAGCACACCAACTTACTCTTTAAGTCTCTGTTTACAAACAATCAGTAGGTTCAAAACACCAAGATGGTCCATCAGATTCGACGTATGTATGACATCAAAGGAGTAGTCATCGGGCAAGCAATACGAACTGACATGCAGCGCATCTCCTATCCACAATTCGATTTCAACCGTAGTGTCTTTGATGGCCTGTTGATAGTTTGAAACCCACTGTTTCATCTTCTCAAAACACAACTCGTACAAGCCCTGAGCTGCATGATGTGCATCATGTCTACAAGTTAAAGGCATTTGATGGAAAGTATATTCGATGCATTAATGAACATGGGGGCTTTGGATAAATATACGAATAAACGAACATTTTCCCTAGAAATTGTTATAAGGTTTTCTTGGGATGACTTTGAGAGAAAAAGATACAGATTAACCTGTTATACTAAATAACGTTTATAACTTACTTTCTGTAATTGTTCAATAACGTAACGTTTGCTACAGCACTTTGAAAGAAAGGTTTGAAATAAATTTGATTCTTTACCTCTAGTACAAATGAATATACTATAACATTATCTAACAATATACCCTTTAAATTTATTTAAAAAAAACTATCTTTATCCTATAACAGATCAATCTCTTACATATCAAACGGAAGATGACTGCTAGCAGGATCAGACATATAATGCAAGCACCAAATAATCGATCCCGGTCGCATCATTGTAGGATTGATCACTCGGGGTTCCCTTTTCTGTCCTTTCTTTCTTTCTATTGATTTTTGCCTCGCGGATGAGGACCCGTTATTGTTCGGTATGTATGTTCCTGTCTCCTTCCAAACATTTGACTCACGTTTAAATAACTCTTCCACATTTCTATCTAGTACATCTACAATAAAGTATTGCTTATGCCATTCAGCAATCCCAGTTGCCTTGGCCTTTTCACGATTTTCTTTGATTTTTTTCGTGTTGAATTTTCTTCCGACCCAATCTTTCCAAACACGTAAAACAGCGCGTTTTGTAGCTTCATTCCCAAATGACCATATAGAGTTTGCAATGTTATTTTCAGTGTTGGTTATAAGCCTATTAATCAAACCAGTTAACCGCTCAAACATTTCCTGTGATAACTCCGCATTATACCATACCGACCAGAGGAACGCCATATCATCATGGTCATTGCAATCCAGGTCTCGACAAAGCTCGAGCAAAATGACGTTTCTAGCCAGCAGAACATCATCAACATCGTTCAAGACAAAATGGAGTTTCTCGGGTTTTGTTGTGTTGTACCATGGATTAACACTTGGGAGCTGGTCACCGACTGTTTTCAGGATGTGGCGTATATCCCCTGTAATCGGGCAATGATAATATAATCCCAATATTATTTTTAGAAGCAATTCTAACCGGTTAGGGTTGGGTAACCCTGATCTAAAAAGAACGCCTGGTATGAATAGAGGAATCCGCTTGTTGTCCGAAAAAAGTTGCTCTAAAAAGAATGGGTTAACCGAAAAAAGTTGTTCCAACTCTAACCTGTTCAATCTAAAAAGAATACGGGGATAGTAGCAATGTGATTTTGGTTGTTGCGTTGAAATAGGCTTGAAAGCATATAATGAAGAGTATCCCACGAGCTGTTCCCCAAAAAAAGCTGTTCCCCACCAAATTCTAGCTGGCTTGGAAATTTTGAGCAAAATCATTCTAGCTTGGAGATTTTAGCAGATTGAGGAACACCTTTTTTGAT
>LQRL01157639.1:1539-17027 GCA_001703475.1 Hydroides elegans
CTATTATGTTTTCTGGGGGCCATTTTGGATTTTTCGTTTTTTTCCGCATTTCCGCCCGTTAGTTCGAATGGGACTTTTTTTGGTAAAACAGGGATATATCAGGATAACATAGCGGTAAAAATCATTTCTGTTTGAATTTCGTCTAGGTCAACCTTCAGTTCTACTAGTCTACAAGTCTTTCATGCCAACAATACCTTTATGATAAAACCCGCCATTGTAATTTAACTGCCCCAAAAGCTGTTCCTCTAAAAATTGATCGATGTTAGCTCTAGGTTGTCGCATGGATGTTTTGAAAATCAACCTTTTTTGATAAATTCAAAGTTCAGCAGGATTAATTATTTGTTATTTGAAAAGTAAATAGTCTAGTTATTTCAAGACTGCCTTTAACGCCTTACGAAAATGTCACATGGAAAGCCCATTGCTAATGAAATATCATTTCACACAATAGCACTTGTGCTTTTAAGCTATTTTCCTCTGGATGTTTTTACCGACTGATATATTGCCAACTGTTGAATTCAACTGTTCCATCTGATAAATATTCATAGCCTTTATCTTTGAACAGATAATTACACAAAACAATGAGATTACTCATCTAGAACCATGTAATAACTAAGATATCATTTACATACATGGATTGCATACAAGTGGCAGTTGTATAAAACATATTTGTTCATTGAATGGCATCCCACGACATATTATTTTAAAATATCTACTTAGAATATCATTACGAGTACGAACAATATCTAAATAATGGTATTTGAACATTAGAAAAAAATAAAGGTGTCCACCTTTTCCAAGCAAGCTAGGCATTTATTTTCAAGCTAGCTTGGAATTGAAAATAAACACCAGTTTGCAAAAATTGAAATTAATGATATAACTAATTACCTAGTATAGTGTGAAAAACTTTATTAGACGATTGCTTGCAAGTTTGTCAATTTGGAAATAATCAATTTCATTAAATGTAACGAGAATTAAGAAATTATCAAAAGATGTCCATCAAACAGTCCAAATCTTAAGGTAGAGGAACACATGTTATGATGAACAGCTCGTGAGTTGCTCTTTGTTATTGATAAGGTTTATATAATGATAATAATAATGGATAAGCTTATTTCATCGAGTGGTCCGTCAGAATTACAGTTAGCGTCAGTCAGTTACTTTTATTATGTTGGCGTTAGAATATAAATATTTTTTGTCTTAATTGTGTTAACTAGATCGTTGCCCTTTTGTTATGTTTTGCTGAGCACTGTATCATTTTACACAATATTTTAACTACGGTGAATTCTGTAAATGCACTGAAAATTTTCATAGTTTTGCTCATGAAATAAAACGGAAAAATATATGTTTTGAATATGATTAGCATTTGTGTGTTTTTATGGCGTTTCTTGATCAATTTATTACAATGCACATAAAATGTTGATCACAAAGAAAAAGTTACGATAAGTGAATGCTGCTGACGATTTGAATGTAATACAATATTTGTCCCGCGCTATAAAAAAAATAGAGCAATTCCCTAGATTACTATCCACAAAATCTTGTTTTTGTTGCAGTTGCGATTAAACGATATCTCTTGCGGAAACTCTGCGACGACATTAAACAGCCCTTCGATCTCAAACAAAAACCCGTTTAGAAGCCATGAAAAAGATTGAACACTCTTGCTTTGTGCGGAGTGGTATTTTTGTTCCTCTAATAAGACACTGGAGGGACTGGAAATGGCATTGAAATGAGTTTTGTTGACTGGGGCAAGTTGATAAAAAGCATCTGGTGTTTCATAGGTTCCGTTATGTTGTATGTTAAAAATAAATTTATTTGAGGACTAACATAAAACAAATAGGTTGTTAAGCGGCTATTAGATATGTGATTTTCGAATTAAATAATCAGTTGAAGAGGCTTCCAATTGTTTAAACATTCAGGCAGGCTTTTATTTAATAACGAGCTGTACCAATTGTTGTCTAATAAGTACTAGAGGGACTGGAAATGACATTAAAATGAGCTTTGTTGTCTTAGGGGCCTGGTCGCATTGGAACCTTTTTCGAGCTTAACCTTAGCTTAACAAAACATTATCTTCCAATGCATTCGTTATGGCAAACTCAAAATGCAACTGGCTTTTTTTATACGAAACAATCCTTTACAGTATATGTGCAGTTTGAGAATTCCAAAAGGATACACTGAAAGAACTGGTTTGGAATATGGTAATAAAACGACTCGAAAAAGGCTTAAAATGATGCCAGGACCTAGAGCATCTAAATAAAATGAACCTGGTGCTTTCTACTCGTTACGTTGCTGAGTCAATTAAATATAGGGTTATGGGTGCTTGAATAACAAAGCAACGACTGTTGAAAAGATTATTAAGCCGCTAATTTGATCTTTGATTTTTTAGTAGAAACATTATTTCAAGAGGTTGTAAATTGTTAAACAATTAAATACAATAAAATCTTATTACATAATGAGTGGCACTTCGTTTTATTTTCTCATTTCAAAACTATATCAACCTGAATCGAGGTTATTCATATTAATGGTACGCTAATCAATTGAAAATTGAATGCTAGTGTCTATGTTTACTCTTATCGAAACGAATGATTAATGAAACGAAAACAACTACAATTATTATCTGCGCTTTACATTTAACAGAATATATTCGCCCTCACCGTGTTTAATTCATTAACTGATGATAAAAATTAATAGATTCTAATAATAAAAGAATAATGAGTCATAAACTTTGTTCATAAAACAACATAAAATATACACATTCGTTGTAACGATATACCCGAGTACAAATATATTTGTTTGAACTTAAAGAGTTTGAGTTGCACACAACTATAATTTAAGTGACACATCGTCGTTTTGAATGAGCATTTTATAATTCGAGTGTCCAGTTGCAAACCATGCTCAAACTTGCTAAACACATTCACAAATAACAGGAAGTCATCCAACATCAAGGAACATTTGCAATTTGGGTAACGGTTGTAGAAAAGACGTTAAGCCGACGTCGCGACAAAGCTGATGGCTAGAAGACGTTCATTCGACGTCAGGGCGTAGAAGGACCCAGTAAACTTTCATGTGGATTCAACAATTAAAATGTGATTTTTGCGTCACGTTCGAAAGCGACCTCTTATGCTGATATGCTCTTATAATAAAAATAAGAATCACTGTCAGTCGCGATTTACTTTTTAGCTGAGCTCATCAGTCATTTATTAAATACGATAAACAGTAAATATAAATGTGAAGTCATGACATACTTTGCTCCCTGCTCGTCTTAGCACTAAGTCTATACACGGATGTTCCTGCAATGTGGCTATACGCATTGTCATTGTGTCGCCCTCCCTGCGCGAGTGTTATTTTACATAGGACAACCGACACAAAACTCTCGCGAAAGATGCTCCCAGATAAACAGTACAAAAACAGATTGATGCCATAGTTTATGACGGCAAGACATGATGTGATTTCATACATTAAATCCATGCTTAAGTTGCAGCCGAACCTGACTCCTTGTGTTAAATCATGAACAAAGGACATGATACAAAATGGGAGTCTCAATATCAAAAAAGTCACAGCTACTAGCATTAACATGGCTCCCACTTGGTTATGTAGATTCCCAGCTGAACTCCCATTACTGTTTGTAGCCAGCTGCATTCTGCGTCGTTCCTTTGATACGTGGCTGAATTTAACAAGTATCAAGCTGGTGAGGATAAACACTAATATACTGGGTATCACCAGAGATCCGATCCGAAATGTAGCCCAGAACCATGGGTCATAGTGTTTAGATTGTGGCTGGACAAAAGTGCACGTGTAAAATCCATCGCCGTTGGTAGAGTCTATGTGTATAGACTGTAGAGTCCAGTATGGATAGATGTTCAGTAGAATGCTGATGATGAAAATACAGATGATTATGACGCGGATTCTGGGTTTCGTTGATAATTCACCAATCTGAAAAAAAAAAGAAATTAAATAGTTTCCTTTCAACAAATCTTCGCTAGGAATTTCGAGTGCTATGCTATATTAAATATGTATAATTATATGGATATGTCTTGATGATATGCGGATTCACATAGTAATAGGTCATCTTATTCATAAGATACATTCTTGCCATAAGACTCAAAGCAGCATTTTTACTAAATCCCTAAAAAACAACCGGTGACGGTCGGGTCCAAGGACACCCGTGTTAAATATATGATTTAGAATATTAATTTTGATAAAATGCAGATAACCAGTTACACTTTCATCTCCAGACATTGAACCCTTAATGCCTCATGGACCCCTGGCGTTATAGAAATATTGTCAGATGTTTTTTAGTCGCTCACATTTTAACTATAGAACTAATGGTTCGATGCAAATGTTACCGTACATTATTGTAATAGGAAACATATATTCTACAATCAAATTGTATTCTTAAAGGGTCTTTTTTACATCGTTCTTGCGATCAACGGGGACTTTCTTATAGTTCATAAACAATTATCATTACAATTTTTGTCTATGTTTAAAGTTCTAATTACCCGTAGCAGTGACCAGATGAACATACAGATTTCCATTGTTAAATCGATTGTAAGCCACGACAATGCTTATTCAACCAGATTTCGAATAATAAATAAAAATGTTATTTCGAATTCTAGAAATATATATTGAAAAATGTTACCCGCAGCGGCGACCAAATACACAGACACCTCTCTGTTGTTAAAGCCACTGTTAGCCACGAAGATGCAAATTGACCCAGGTAACGCAGGAAATACATAGTGCGACACCAGAAATTGAATCGGTTCGTGAAGTCCATTCCGAAAATGTATTTCCACTCCGCGTCCCACGAGCAGAGCCATTTCAGCAACTCACCTGGAAGGGAATAAGAATTATACTCATTTTGATGATTTAATAAAACAGCTATTTCGAAAACAAAGTACATTTAGAAAGATAAATATGCTATAGTGATGGCGTTGTATATGGTGGCTTGCAGTTCACGATGGAAGCCCAAAGTAACGCTTGAGTCATGCTTGAGCGCTGCTTTTTTTTCTTCCAGATGCCATGAACAGGTATTTAAAATGATTATAGTCAAACCCATTGCAATCTATTATATTCACAGGTAAATGTGTACGGACAAAGATCAACTGATGAGTAACATGCATTTTCATGAAATGCTCAAGTCCGGGTTGGTGCTAAAACCTTGAACTGCAATTGGCCAATAGTCCATTTGCATGCCTATCTTTTCAAACACAACCAATGTTTTTTTTTTTTACATGTCCATGTAAATGTGCCATAAACATTCTTGTAATATCGAAACTAATTTCCGTTATTTTATAGACAATGTTACAGTACCAAGTAAAGTTAAAACATGATCTGATTTTGTAATTGGACAATGAATCGGTTTTCAAAATATAGAACTTATTTGAACTGCAAAATTATTACTCAACATAAACAAAAATAGAGCCTCATCCCTAGATCCCAGACTAAAAGTACATCAAGGTATTTAACTTCAAAGCAACGTCAACGTCATAGTCTAGAGCAACAAGTAAAAACTTCAAAGTAACACGATGCTTTGGATCAAATATTACACAGGGTTCGCAATGCTAAGAGACTGGTTTGTGACTGCTCATATTGTATAAGGACAAAATAACGTCGTATGAGCATATATAAATGGGAACCTCATGATGTTATATGATTAGACAATCCGTGTCAAAGCATTAAGCTGTATCAAAGGGGAGGGAGCATCTCATAATCGGTTTCTAAGAAAAGCGGCTTTCCAGTAAACTCCAAATTACTAAACTGCCTACTAGCTAGTGAGGGAAGTGTGGAACCGATTTATATTTTTCTTAATCAGTAAATCAATTATTATCGGGAGATGAGTAAAGTTGTCAATAATAATAGTTGATTATGAATTATGTGACTGATCTTCAATATGATAGAATATGTATTGATATCACTTGGTAAAAAGAAGTATTCAACCCAAGCTGATATTGAACGGAGAAGAACAATCTGGAGTCAAGTTTAGTGGCACTTTTTTACATATAAATTGTAATCCTAAAAATGCTCTTTATTTTATCAACTGTATAATAATGCTTCTAAAATGTAATTCAATGTTATTGTTTAAATGCGTGTCATTGTATGCCCTCCACTGGTTTATAAACTTGATAACATAAAATAGTTGAGTAGATTATCAGGTTATCCCTTATAACCTGAGGACCCGACCCCAAATTGAATAGAACCCATAGAATTTTATAAAAGTGTTATAACCAGTTGGGTCTCAAAATGTTATGCTATTATCAACGAGACAAATTAGAATATTCTCCTAATACGATACAAAAATCTGATGGATAAACAACATTTAATCGTGGATTTATTCGTTTTTTATTCAATTTGACAATGTACGCCCTCTTTACGTTTAAACGACTCGGCAGCAAGAGAACGTTTAAGTTCCGTTGTGTCATGACGTCAAAAGAACGTATTTAGTATATGTACGTCCCTTTTCGAATTAAAATTATTTGTTTATTACGTTGAATCCTTATTATATGGTTTGCATGGTCCAATTGATAATATAATATGACAATTACAGACACGTAGTAATGACTTTTTGAAAAGTATTACAGTTTATGATAGAACATCTGTCACTGGTTGATTTTAGAATGCAATCACGATTTTATATTAAAATATATCAACTTAAATGATAATGATCAATTCTATTAAAACGTTTTCAAACATACTAATCCTGATAATCGTTGAACATGCCATATACAGGTCTACTTTACAATCCCTTTGTTTTTCATGATCCATTATTTTTAATAATGAACAGTAAACTAAGTCGGCTAAAGAACTCGGTCAACTCAATTAATCAAAGCATTGTACAGGTACCTCGGCTGCGCCTTGGAAGTGTGCAATTTTTTAATTAATGGACTGAGCTCGTACTTTATCCTATATATACTAATATGAATGCCTTTTTAGTTGCAACAGACTACAATTAGGAACAAAATAATAAAGTTGCGATGGACAATCACTTAACGTGACATATGTGATTATCAACTACTCAAATGGTCACATTCATCAATGATCGCTTACCCTTATGCATTCGAGCATAGTTCCTTGACTACAAAATTTTCGTTTCTATATCCGATTCTATATCACTATTGTCTTAGGAAAAACTTTTTCTAAAGAAAAACAAAAACCTTGGTTTCCAAGAAAACAGTAAAACAGCGGTTATTGTTTTTCCGTCATGGAACCGCGCCCTTACAGACCAAGCACTGCTAAATTTACACTTAGCCTACTTTTCCATACCAACGAGTTCAAATTAGATTTGTTAACGTGGGGATCAGGAGTTGCAAGTGTCAACTCACTTTTAGGTTTTGCGAAGCTGAAATTATTGCGCTGGATAAATCTACGATTGTCGCATAAGGTCACCGTGACATTATAAGGTACTCAATAAACGTCCTGCACCACTTTTTAGGCAAAACATAACGCAATAACTTTTGTTGGGGTTTGTATTTATAGACACATTAATCAGCCCTGGATCCACTGGGTAAATCATCGTGCGACGTTATAAGAGATTGGTTATTCGGTCCTATTAGAAAACTGTCCGGACGTCCTATGTAAACGTATGCGGACGTCGCGTATGTAGGAATGTTGTGCGATGACGTTAGACGTAAGAATGACGCCGGCCCGTTATGAGGTCGAACAATGACGTTAGACTGATCTCTGGGTCCTTTCGACGTCATCGTTTCTAATTGGAACGTTGTTAGGACGTACCTTATTACTTAATGACATAAACAAATGCGCAATTGCAATGGTATGGAGTATAGAACGAAACATGATAAGGAGCGCTTGAAGAGCACCCCACGAGGTGTTCCTCAAAAAAGGTGTTCTTTTCGAAATTTGATTTAGCTACAAATTTTCGAAAAATGCAATCTAGCTACAAGAATTTGGGAACAGCTTTATCAATAACTTTGATTTTTTACCAATACTATTTAAAAGATTAATTTCTTTTTGAATCAAAAACATATAGCTAGTCGTTCTAAATAGAAATGTTAATATAAATTGATATTACATATAACTATTTCGATTTTCACTTCTCACGCATTCTAGCTGCCAAGATGAGCGCAATGAGACCAACTAGCTACAAAAATAGGAACACCTTTTTGTAAAAACTGCTCTTCTAAATTTGATTACTTATTGTATATTTCAATGTATCAATTGGTGTTATGTTCAATTTACCACTTTCTAAAAATTAAGTCGTGGGGCGCCCTTTGCGGTTGTTCGTTTGTTAAAACCGGATAGGATTGGAATATATATAGCCTAGATACAAAATAAATGAAAGCACACAATAAATCTTTTTGATGCATTGGTGAGAATTTCACAACCCGGTTCTACATCTCCCAAAATGCTGAATATGGCCCGAGCTGTAGTGCTAGGAATAGATCAGCTTCATTGTAAGTGATAAATAACTTTGAATGAAAAACAAGTTTGATATATTGATGGTAGTGACTTTTTGCACAATAAAACAATGTATCAATCTTCCGAAGAAAGAAAAAATAATATGTTATAGGGCCTGGCCACACTTGAGGCTTTTCGCCTAACAAAAAAGTTTCCAAAGTTTGCTTTTCGGAAACAATGCGATAGTTGTGTTTTAAGAAGCTAGATCTATTTACGCTTTTTGAGTTTTCCATGAGTCATTCATTGGAAGAAGGGTTTGTTCTGGAAAAAAGCCTGATAAGCTTCATATGTGGCTTGGACCTAAACCAATATATCAATCTTTCGACAAAAGTAGAAAAATCATGTAATTCAATATTATATGAACAGGTGGTAGTGATAAGCTGATCGCATCAATTAAAATGTTTGCTTCAACAAACGAAACTAAATAGTTATTGGATATTATGTCGATACATTTTGGCATGTCATTTATCTTCCTATGTTTCTGGAAAACCTTTTTGTATGCCTTTCGAAGGGAAAACAATATTTTGCAAATGTGAAAGCATTTGATGATGATTTGGAATTACAAACATATAGAGCTTATTTCATTGCATATTTCTGATAACTTCGGGTCGAAGTAGGGGTAATCAGATTCGTTAATGCAATCACCAACTTAATTAATACTTAGCACTAAACTAGAATCATATTTATGTTTCATGCATATCAACTAAACCAACTTGAAATATGTAGCATGAAACAAATATAATCGACTGTTACCACGACCTTAGAGGTAACAGTTTGAAGCCTGGTTTAAAATTGGTTTGATCAGTATAACCACACCCTTATCATTTTCTGAAAGTTTCCCGTAAACGAGAATTAACTTGCAACACATTGCTGGCAAAACAGCTTGTGGGATGCTTCTTCAATGGATTTAAATACATCATTAGTGCTCATTTATATGATGGGAAATGCAAGGCTTTTTGTAGTTCACATGGAGGCAGATGTTCCGCTTGGATTGTGATCTGCAAGTCTAATTATGTTTACGATTTAAGTATATTTTCAAAGCTGTCAACATCTCATGTGAGTCATTTCTCTGAGTGCTCTGAAGCTTGTATGCCCAAATGGAAATTCTTGCCATTTGTCAATTTGACCTTTTTTAGGTTTGTCGTTGGTTTTCAGGAAATTAATGTTATCTTTACTGGAACAAGGATATGCTTAACATAGTTATGATGGCGTTATAGACTATTTATCTGAGTTTATTGTAATGAAAAGGTCCATGTTTACAATTATTGATATTTAAGATTAATATTGCAGAGGATATATGTCCAAATTCTAGCTACAATCTATGAGACAATCGAGTGATATGGAACACTTTATTAATTTCTCACTTTATTTGAGTAGGATGTAAGATAACCAAATTCATATATCAATCAAGGTCGTCCAGCTCAAACAGTCCCCGGGTATGGTGGGGGGGGGGGGCACAATAATTCATTTAAAAATAGGACGTGCTAATTCTCGGTCAGTCAGACGTCCAAAGAACGCTCTCGTTTTGACACATAAGAAGGTTTTCTGGGCGTCTTTTTTACGTCCCGTCCCCTGGACTAACATACACTATTAACGTCAAACGTCGACACTTCGTCGGAGCAGCGTTCTTACTATGCGCTCGCCGGAAAAAAGAACATTCAGAAAATGTTAAAACGAACCCTAATTAGATGGTCCTCTCAAAGTCAGGGGATGTCTTGACAAGCGGCCCGGATTTATTTTGCACTCTATAAATAAGGTAATAAGAGATTGCGTGCCACTTAATATCATTGGAACTTTATCCTCGATTTGACTTTTTGTATTTTTCTCATTACTCATAGTTGATTGTGGCGTATGCACCAACAACAGTGATTGAAGCTATTCCCCTCCCCTCGCTCGGGGGCAAGACGGATGGAAATCGGGCTATATATCTAAAGGGTTCCATGGGTTAAGGCTCTTACCAGATACTACTTTTGTTTGATGCTATATCATAAATACATCACAAGACTTCTTGTGTATATCATGCGACAAAATCTTACGATTATGTGAATCACATGAATATGCTATATGAATCTCTAGAGTCCTCTACGAGAAAACTCGATGTGAAATCGCAATATGATAGTCGTTTTTTTCCATATTCTGTTTGTGGTAGATTTACTCGAAACCCTGGCAATTGATCCGATCCCTTTATGCATGGAACCCGTCAATTTCGTTCTATATTCCGCTAACATCTCTAATGAATCAATGCAAAAGACAAAGTTCTAGGGCTAAATTGAGATGCGCAAAACCGAATATTAAAAACGTAGTTTTAAAAGAGCAACTTTGATATAAAAAGCTCAATAGTGTGCTAATGAGACTTCTTTATGACAGTCAACAGCCGTAAAACATAAATCATAGCTATTTTATACAAAATATAAAATGAATAAGATTTTTTAAAAGTCACTGCATTACGTAAGGAAAGAAAATAAGCATTACTATACAGACGTATATTAAACTTTTTATGCGGTTGAATTATAGCGTTCGTCGTATCAAAATACAAAATGCGACCAAAATCTCTTTACTTTTCCCATTTGCTGATTCAAAGACGTTCCTAGGAAAAACTTGCCTAAGGTGGTGTCTGATAATATATAACAACTCAAAATTATGCATAGTTACCAATGAATAGGGGTATGATTTTGGCCAAAAAATAAAATCTTAGATTACTTTGCTTTGCTCGACATTTGTCAAATGCAAATGATAATTCTAGATATTTTTATATATGTCGCAGCGAAACTTCAATTTTCAGCGAAACTTTGATTTCGCTAGCGAAAGATTAATTTTTCGGATCATGTAAGTTTTTTATGTCGAAATGTTATATATAAGGCCTCGAATCACTGTTAATCTTAAGCATATGCATAGAAATATATTTTGGGTCATCTAACCTATTTGTCCAAAGTTTTTCATGGAGTTCTATTCAATAACGTAATCGAAATAAGCCGATTAATCCCCGAATTAAGTTCATGACTCAACTCACGGATAATCCTATCCGGGAGTGTGCTTTATGTCACTGATACACATAATTGGATCGAAAGATACATGAAACATAATCATTTTAGGCCAAATCCTAAATTTTGAATGTTAAAGTATCATAAAAAGTTATCTTTTACAACATCACCAAATTCGCTTAAATTAAAGCTTCGCTGCCACATATACATGCATATCCTAAAATGTTTTAAGATGAATTCGTTCTCGTTTTTATTATTTTCTCTTGGTGATCATGATTTTCTAAAAAGGTTATCCTTAAATTAAGCTTATGGACGGGAGCATATCTTCTAAAAGAGGCAAATCCAAGTTTCCGTCCCAACCTACAGGAAAGGTTTTTCCGTAGCAGAGAAGCAGATAAATAGTCAAACGTTGTGACATATTCAAAAAGTTGAATTCACTTATTTTTTAAAATACCATTTGAAGGGTTCCGTGCAGCAATGTGTTCAGTCTTAAAATGACGTTTTGAGAAAAGAGGCATTGAATGTTTTTATATTGGTCATTTATATAAGAATGGGCAAGTAGCCAAATGATGAAATTAGTATGATCGCATTGATTTTTTAGTATCATTTAAGTTTAAAACATGGAACAGTTATCACTTGGCACTTTGCCATAAATTTTGGCGAAACATGGTTAGTCGACTTAACACATTGTTGCACGGAGCCCTTTATTTCACAAAATGAGATATAAAGTTGCATCAATGAATGAATTAAATTGTATTATATTACCAAATAATGTTGTTTGTGTCATTGTTATTCGCTTACCAATAAGATATGCCGTGTCCGCACACGTCAACGCGATCAGAAAGTGAGTCGACGTATTCTGGCGAAGTCGCGTGGACACAAGGAACACAATGAGCGCAGTTGTGTTGAATAGAAGACCCAGTGGGAGAATTACAGCTAGCAGCCAGAATCTAAAACATTATATTATATTAGATAAGAGACGATTATGTAGGGTTTTTAATAAAACATTGTCATATTGGTAGATCAACATAGTGAGGGCTTCCACATACTTGTTGGGATGGCTGCGAATTAAATATTTTTATAAGTTTGTTTTTTATTAGGTCAAGTTAACTTTTGAGGATTAAGTTATTATTCATTCATGAGACAAAGTAAGAACACACCTTAAACGACTGCGTATAGTGGAATCATAGGGATTACAATCATCTGTACTGCTTGAATCAAATACGGTCACATTGTCCGTTAGTCCGGGAGTAGAAGTCTCTAAGTAGCTGCCTATAAAATAATATTTATCATCATGTGATCATGTCACATAATACACCTATGAGTTACAACGAATATCATTCTTGTTGTTCAAAGAATTTTTCGGAAAACAGACATTACATTTCATTAGTAAGGCATCTATCAGAATCACAAAAGTATCCGACATGTAAATTATTTTTTCTATATTTACATTCGATGTATAAACGTTATACTCGATTTTTACCAATATCAATATCATACTGAAAATCCGATACAGATATGCTGATATCGAATAATTGTGATAGAAAATAAACTTTTTGTTCAATGTAGACTACTGACGACTGAAAATAGTTCGTGGCTTAAAGAAAAAAAAATAGGGAAAAGGCTAGACTAAATCCACACCTTGGTCTAATTTCGTCGGCGGAAAAAACTGTGGTTGACATGTCTCCTTACCTGTCAATAGTTCTGCCATGGCTCATAATTTCATTACGAAGGGAAACCAAACAGTCGACGCCTCCAAAAACCTGGAAGCAAAGAAAACTATATGAAGGTACACACTCCCACTCTATGTCGAGCAGCGTCGAAAGAACAGCCTAAGGCCGCGTTCACGCCAAAAAACCCTCGAAAATAATGCAATGCATTTTGCGTGAACAGAAGGGATAAATTGCTATGTTTTTATACAACAGTGGCTTGTGACTTTCGTGCTTTTATTTTCAAGCTTTTTTGTTCGCTTGAACGTACCTTAATTGTGGGCCAAATGAACATATTTTCGGACCTCCCTTTTCGCCGGCGTCCGTATGACGTCGCTACGGACGGACAAAGTCGGTCGTATATCCGAGGTCGAAACGTACATGTTTTAGGACGTGGGCTCGCTAAGGATTTTCGGAGGGTCTGGCTACACTCGAGGTTTTATGAAATTTCATTTTCTTAACAAACCATATTTAATACAAGTCAATTTTCAAAATATTACTTACTAGAAGTTGCAACTAAAACCTATATTGAAATTGTAAATGTTATACAAAATGAACGCGAACAAAGATAAGGAATGAATAGGCTGCATTGTACGACTGAGTGATAACTCGAAGTAAAGATACAATTCTAGAAAAAGTCTTATACAATGTATATTTAGCACCTAGACGTCAAGCCAATTACTCTATTTGTAAAACCCATATTTTCTTACACATGAAAGTGTAATGAGAAGCAGCATGCTTTGATAAATACTTGATTATTCTGTATTTCAAAGTTACATGCCTTCTGTGAAATTGCACCACTGTTTGTAATATCCGTATTCGTTTATTCGTTTATTCGTATTCGTTTATTCGTTTATTCGTTTCAGTTGTCAACTTGAAAGTTGTTTTAACTGTAAAAAAGGTGTAAATAATTAAATATATGAACATACACTGTAATAAGCTCTTATTCGAATAAATTTTGTTTGAACCATAGGAATACATTTGTTTTGTTGAGCTCTCAGATGGGCAATTGAGGCTATTCGGTCAAAACGTCCCCGGCAAGACACATTATAGAGTATTTTCTCTTGCTAACAACTTTTCGCTGGCAATGATTTTTCTAGAACATCTTTCCAACGAGTAAACAAACGAGCTTTCTTAAACATTTAACGTTTGGTACTCCTGATTTGCCAAAGTGGGAAGTTCAAAGTGCCTGAAACTTCTGAAGATGTCTGGACCCAAAAATAATGGGCTCCAGGAAACCACTACATGCTGCCAAAACGACACGGTTCCTAAGAATTCTTTCTCATAAAGGCAAAGCACGATTCCGACAGAGATTGGTTTGGACTTCATGGTATCCGTTAGGTAATGGTTTTATTGCAGTTCGTTTACTTGCTTGAATAAAAAAGGGTTCGAACAGCTAAGTAGATTTTGTTTACAGTGTTGTGCTGTTTCGCATAATAAGATCGTATTATTATATTGGTTTTTGGTACAAAACACGGTTAATGAGGTAACACAAGTTGCATTGGGAATGAAGCATCACTCTAAGGGATACATGCAACAAACTGCTAAAAAGTGAAACATAAATCGCTTAGCTTAAAATGCTGATGAATGTTATTGTGCAAATAAGCGTCCTGTATCACTAAATCCATGTATTGAATCAGGGAATGGTATTCGAAAGGGACACAAATCTTACTCAGAGATTCAAGCATTTTAAACCGAATTGAAAAAAAAAAAAATCAAATAGATATTTTTTTACATTTTTTTGTCTTAGCATAACAAAACACACATTCAGTCAATGTTTTAAGACCTGAGATAGGTGCCTAAGAATTCTTCATTTTAAGCGTGATTTTTTTTCGCGAAATTAGAAAAATTCCTTATTGGGAAATGTTATCTTTATCGTATTGGCGTTTTTAGAAACCCCGCGAAAAATGTTTAAAAAAAAACACAAAAGTGTCTTAATAAAGAATAAGTCTATGTGTAAAATGACAAATAAATTATTTTATAAAAACTTAGTTGTAGCCTCAGGAAATATCGATTCCTTAACTCAAATTACAGTATCATTTCGCAGAAATGTTGAGGGAAAATATATATTGGTGCTTTTACCTTTAAAAGATTAGTTCTTCTTGAGTCCCCAATTTTTGTATTTTTTTATCTGCAAATAAATCATGTATCTAAATGGATGATATTCTATAAATAGGTGTACAATATATTTAAATGATATTTTCACTATTTTCCATACAAAAAGGTGTATTGCTTTTATAATAAAATCCAACAGATTGATCGAGTTTTAATTTGACAGAACTTGTCAAATATGCTGAAATTGTGGCCTAAATAGGGGATCAAAATATCATTTTTACCCGAAGCGAAGGGTTTCTTTTTTTCTCGACAATTTGTTTACATCTAGGTATCGATTGTG
>LQRL01157649.1:0-12266 GCA_001703475.1 Hydroides elegans
GGGAATTGTCAAGGTAGAATTGTCCTGTTTCCGGGGCAATTATATAAAATATATGAACTTGGGGCACTTCCTTTGCTATTTGATGAGTGTGAGGGGGGAGGGGGGAATATGAAGGCACCCCATTTCAAATTAACATGGATTCATCAACTATACCCTACACTGATGTCTTGTTGAAACACTGGGAACTGGGAGTGTAACTACTCGAAATGCGCTATGGTGTGCCTAAAATAGTTGCAATTTGTTCCTAAACTTCAGCCGCTAACCGATACAAAGTACCATATACAGGGTAAGACAGAACGGTGCATGACTGCACGTTGATTCTTTAAGTTCATTAATTCATTTTAAAAATCGTGCTCATGCACATGTTGTTTCCGTTTTTATCGGTAGATTAGATTAAAATGAAATGGAATGCCTTTATTTCTAGCGAGAATGGATTCAAGTAAGTATACACAGTAAGAAAATATGTATACATTATAAATATTTATTCCAGCGTCTTTACGATTTTTTTTGTCCAGATTCGAACCCATCGTTTTTTAATCGACAGGCTGATACACTTCCGACTTAGTTTTCACACACGATGTGTAACACATACAATGCTAACGGTCGCATCGAAAATTGAATATATTCAATACTAAAAAGTGCAGATTCGAGAGATTATATGAAAGAATAACATAAGATTGCACCCAACACCCCCAACCCTTGGGTGAAAACCCTTTGCCGAGTATAAAATCCTTCATGGATAACAAAACATGTAACCAACTTCAAGTGATACAGATGTATGAACTGACAGATAGAATGATATGTCATTAATAACGTTCCGTCTCAAGAGGATAATTACATAATTTAATCACACAATAACATGACCCCGTGCCATATAATCGACTTAAAAATTGAATAAAATCATGACATTAAAAAAAAGTATACATATAGGTCTATGCGAGCGCCGAAGGCGCGAGCGAAAAAAAAAATAACAAGAAAAAAAAAGTATCAAAAACGCCGAATTAAAAAAAAAAGTATAAAAAAGTACGGGTGCAAAAAAAAGTATTAAAAAAAGTATAAAAGTATAAAAAAAGTATAATTTGGCCGATTTTCAAAAAAAAGTATGATACTTTTAAAAAAGTATCATGTGGCAACACTGTGTTTATCTCCGTGGTAATTCTAGAAGATTGTTCATTATTCAAAGGGAAACTACAGTTACTATGGTTTGTACAACGAACGCTCTATATTCATGTATTTGGGATATCAGTATCATTGGCTTCATAAGTCGTCTTGGAAATATATACTTTTGAAATCTCTTTTTTGAAATTCCCAGTTTAGGTTTGTCTTGAAAATTGTTCAGGTGGATCTTTAGGCTTTTTTTTATACTATATATATTTGTGTTAAATATCAATACAAAAATATCGCTCTATTTCCTCCAAATATAGGTCACACATCTGTCTAGAATCTAATAATCAGTGTTCATTGCGGAACCAATATGATGGAACTGACATTAATGTCCGGAGTTAATAGACCAAACCAACACAAATGAATAATTCATTCTGAACTGCCGCGGGGCTAAGGATGGGGGGCTTGGAATATGATTATGCGCAAACGAAGAGATACCCATAGGGTATAGTAATCTCGTCATAATTCAAATCAGAGATAAATCAGTACCATCGGATGGTTTCCATAGGGTTTCACTATAAAAATATATGCTCTGATGTTTTATTACTGTATATTTTTTTTCTTACATGATTATACTCGTACCGATTTACAAAAGTGACCTTATTCTATCTTCTAACTTTATCTTCTATTCTTTTTTTTTCCCTGGCTAAAATATTTCTTTATTTTATTTTCCTTTTTATCATCGTATCTATTTTACTTTATTTTCTTTCGTTTTTCACTTGTCTGTGAGCCACCTGAATTCGGATTTTTAAACCCTACTTTTTGCATTATTACACTGAGTTACCCACACGTTGGGCGTTACAACAAGCACACCATCCTTCCTCCGGAGACCCACAAAACATGGCACTACTTTTTCAAAGAAGGCGTGCGTGAGCTTAGGGCCTGTTTACAAGGAGCGCGGAAAGGAGTAGCAGTGGTTCTTATATGTTCTTTATAGGACTTGTAGGGATGATTTTCACTGTCTTTCTTGTAAATAAAATCGCAAGGAACGACAGAATAATCTTAGTTGCGAATTCCCAAACAAAGAAAAACAGTGTTACGTCCGAATCGTCAAAAGTCAAAAATGTACACAGTTCCATAAAGAACATATAAGAACCGCTGCCGCTCCTTGCCGCTTCCCGTGAGAATAGACCCAAGGAGGCGCGGAAGCTTACACTTAAGGACCGTCGCGGATTAATCGGTCATTCGCGTGCCATCCACAGCCAAATGGGGGATCAGTTTCAGGATTGCGCCGTAAAATCCCAAGGTCAACAGGGATGAAAAGGGGGAAAATCCTAGTCATTAAAAAGAAATCACACAGATTTGGACCGCTGGCGTGTTAAAGGTGAAGGGGTATTAAGGCATGAAAGTGTTATGTCGTTTGAACAGAAATTCAGTATTTTTCACACGGTGGAAGTAAATATATCCATGTCTATATCTCCATCAATTAGGTATAATATATATATATTCAAATAGTAAAAAAACCCTGAAACACCCTAAAAAGCCTTTATGTTAAGGACTTCAACCAAAAAGTGCCACATACAGACCGACAATTTGAGAAGACTTCACAGCAAGTTCTAGAATTCTACTAAACATGTAGGGGAGAGCGGGGCTAGTTGTAACGTTTTTCTTATTTTGCTTAAAAAACAATAACCCAAAGCTATAATGAAAAAGATATCAAAAATTTATGATGACACAATGATCATATGTGAATTAGAAAATGTCAACTTAACAATACACTTGCCCGATAAAAAGATATTTGGTAAAAAACAAAGTCAACTTCATTGTTACAATGTGCCCCACGTCGGGGTAAGTTGTAACACTACTTGGGGTAAGTTGTACCAATCAATACTTATCACAAAGTCAACTAAAATATGAATTTTGTCGAGTTGCTGAATAATACCAATGAGCATCATCCACATTTCTATAGCTATGGACAAGGTGACACCATTTTGTGCATGTTTGGCTCTATGGATAACATCCGAACTCTAACTTCAATAAAACTTATTCAATTGCATTTCAAAGTATCTAAACCACATACATATTTGACACCGTACTCATCTGATTTAGTTATACACAACATAGTTCTTACTATAATACGTTTTAATGATAAACTGAATGACTTGGGCTAATTGAAACGTTAACGATGATTAACTTTTGGGGCATGTTGTAACATTTTGTAACATTGAGTATATTCAACTTATGGGGCATGTTGTAACAGACTGTTACAATGTACCCCATCAACAGTGTTACAACTAACCCGCGTCTGGATCAATTTGTTTAAATTTGAATTTATTTTTTACTGTTAACCTTTCGGTCTTAAATGTTGCACATGACAAATGTTAAGTCTTCAACATATTAACATAAGCTAACATCTAGTAGATATCTATCCTCATCGTTGAGCATGCCGAAAAAAACGTCGAGTCGAAAACGCATATCGTTTTGTGCAAAATCAGCGAAATTGACCTCAAAATTTTAATTTCGGAATGGGCGGGATGATATTGGAGGTGTAATTTATAGTCCATCTGGCAGTTGTAAACATGTCTCCCTCATATTCAAACACGCTTTAGGTTCTGTAAAACACGTGGTGTTACAACTAACCCGCGTTACAACTATCCCCGCTCTCCCCTATATGTAAATAAATTGTCAAATTCAAAATAGGAACAGTCTTGTACGCAAACCATTTCAAATCACTCCCACAATCATTAGATGCTACTGAGGTCCAAATACCTACTGACAAAAACACAGTAATCCTTTGACGCAAATAAAATAGACCCAAGTTCCCCACTGGTCCAGAAGCTAACCATTTACAGTCAGGCATTATTACTATTACGAAATAGGGATGCACTGAACGATTCCATGTTTACCTTCGGTTATTGGGTTTCCCGAGATTAAATTCCGAAACGTATTGATCTCACGGAGCTTGTGTTGTTCAAAACATGTCAAAATCTGCTGACTCGCTATGAAATAAATATTTTCCATCACAATTTATCTTGATACGCCATTTCCTAACTGTATTTAATTTGATTGATACTTGATATTGTTTTCCTAATAAAGCTGTTATTCATTTTTGACTGTTTATGGAAATAGTCAACTAAATAATTGAATTTTCTGCGTTTAAGAAAATAGAGGTTATTATGACAACCTTCCAAGTCTTATAGGCAATGTGTCATTATCCAACGTTATCATCATCTGGAATTCGGTATAATCAATACTAAAAAGAAAATTATCTTAGTCGCCAAGTCAAAAACAAATCGGCGAAATCTTCTGGAGCTCATTGAGAAAGAAAAGAATATATGGTTTACTTTAATTTTTAAAATGAACTAAAAAAAGTCCACACCATAGATTCATAGTGACCAAAAGTAATCTTTTTTTAAAATATTGTATATAATCTCAATTTATACCTCGATGCACCAAGGATTTTTAAGGAGTTAATGAAGGGCAAATAAAAGTGTTTTTTATTTAATCTTAATTTTTACAAGTCCGTTTTTTTTTCAATATCTTAATTTCCAACTCAATATACCATAACTAAAACAAGTTTAATCCGAATTAATCCGAATGCTTACCTCGATACACCACGGATTTTTCTTCAATAAATCGGGCGGCAGAGGCACGGTCTTCAGTTTATCGAGCAGCTGCACACACGCCTTGGTGTCGACCGGCTCCCCTTCTTTTTCTTGCAGCTGTTCGACCAGCGACATGAAGGTTTTGAGGAGCAGCTGCTCGCGTCGGTAGAACAGCTTGAACTGCTGCAGCTTGCGCTTTTTACGCATGCGTAATAGGCTAGAGAAACAGAAAATAGTATTTTATTCATTATTGGTATGACAAAAATGCTGAATAGACATTCAATGAAAATTTTCACTCTTGATATGAACACTCGGACTGTCTTAAACGCGCTTCTCATTTTGAGCAGGAAAACATGTAAGTTTCAGACAAAAATTTTCACAAAAATCCATTTTTGACGTATTTCTTTAATGTAGCTTGCCTATATTTGGTAATTGGCACACATTTTTATCATACATTATAAATAATATGATTTTGAAACGTTAGGGTTAATTTGAAATTTTAAGTTTTGCGCGAAAACCTTAGCGTCATGATTGACCGACAAAGTTGTAGTTTGATGCGCGAACGTTTCATTCTGTTCGGGCTTTATTTGAAATTATATTTCACACTGTATACAATAGGAATAATACCCGAAGGGTCCATATCAACATGGTTATTGACCCGATGGAAGGGACAAGTAATGCCCGCGCCCTTCGGGCTTGGGCATTTCTTGTCCCTTATCCCGAGGATCAATAACCATTTAGATATGTACCCTGACGATTTTATTCCTTTTATTACTTAAACAATATTTTTGAAATTTGGAAATATTCTGGGCCGCCATTTCCGGGCAATATCAAAAGTGATATTGACCGGGTGATATTGCCACGTATATTGCGTCAACCATGTAATAAATGTTTTTATTTAATGAATGAATTCATAATTTAGTATAAATCATGAGGACATAAAGGATGACATCGGGCTGTTGCATATTTTTTTTTTTTCCAGATTTCACTTTTAGAACGATTGCACTTTTACATCGAAAATCTTTATAAAATTAAGTGATGTATATTTACTAAGTAATTATCAGCTCAAAACCCTTCATGAAACATAGTCTTTCTCAATTACGTAACAATCAGTCTCATAATATACTCCAGTTTTAGTTTCGCCCTAGTTCTAGTTTAACGAGGCAGCCTAACCTAACCTAAATTATCAAGGGATATCCTTTGCTTCATTAAATCTTTTCATTCAATTACATCGTGTACTTTTAAAAGGCTCTCAACAATATATAGGTTTATAACCTAAAGCTAACGAATAATGATAATAACAATGTACCGCTGACTTCTTTTGATAAAGGAATAAGGTGCTTTCAAAAGTATTTTTATGCATTAAAACAATTATAGAAAAGAAACAGTTCGAAAAAGGGTATTTTTGGGTGGAAAAATCACATTCAATAAAATTGAATTTATCACTGATGTAATAATAGCTCATGAAATGTTTTTTTTTCTAAATTCATTTATTCATCTATTATTGTCAAAGTCTCCTTAACCGAATTGCTCCTTAACCGAATTATCCCCAAACAATCAAGCCGCACAAGAATAAACTACCAAATATGATGTTGTCACAGTTCAGCCTGTCCTTTAATCTCAATTTAGCTTTAACAGCACGTATTTTTTACCGGAAAAGTCAGGAAATGAGCCCATAGACCTTAGGACTCAGGTCAATGAGCACTAGAATAGTTTTCTTTTTAAATTTTATTGATATCAAACATGTCTTTACGACCAAAACACCATACTTAACTCAATAATCGGGGTTAAATATGATCCAGGGACTATTGTAAATGCAGTCAACCCTAGATTCAGGGTTAAAAGTGTTATTTAACAATGTTTTATCAAATGCGAAGGATTACTGCGAAATGTGAAATAACTCGGACTAAAAAGCGACGACGCAATAGTGGGAGGAAAGGGATAACAAGATTGTCCAGGGACACTGTGCCACACCTTGAAAATCATAACGGTTTGACTTTTTATTTCAATTTACTTGTAGAACATCTACGCTAAAAAGGAGACGTAAAGAATAGGTATATCAAGTTGGATTTGATACTTGAGGAAAGAGATAATTATGTGACGATAGAAGAACCATAAAACGGTCAATATTTGGTTGGCATAATTATCCAAAGTAAATTCATACACATGTAGACTGTTTATTTTAGAATGGAGTATTGGCTAGATGTGGGATTTAAACATTGTAACGAAAATAAAAGATTTCAGGAAAAAGTCGAGAGACCATATAAATCCAAAGAATAATAAAATCAGGCCAAAATACATACATTTTATCATGGACCATAACTCTTAGTCTCTCAACCAAATAGCCCAACAAAAAAATAAAAAGTTAGTTAAGAACCAGGACAGCAGCAAAAGCAAGAGACGATAATAGACAATCAAATTTGTATCTAAAGAAAATAATAACAAATAGGAAATCTCGGTATAAAAGCAGGTCAGCAACCAATACTACAGATGATAATGAGAAAACTTAATTAACTGTTCATAACAGACATTCATCTGACAGCAAGAGCCGTAACATCAGATGCAAATACTACAAATATTAAATACTTAATTGATTGCGTACATTTTTTTATTCTGCAAAACATAGGGCCTATTGGTTGATACGTCTTATAATCACTACATGCTACTGATACGTCGATCAATTACGCCGGTGTGATATTTATTCCAATTAGCTTACAATGTAGCAGTTTCATCTAAATTATCTTTATAGGATTTGATCTCGGGAAAAAACGGTCGTAAACACGTTATTGATTGGCTATACGTACGTTTGTGTAATATTCTACATTTGATTTATTTTATTTGTATCTTTTTTAAAGTGTGAAATGAAAATGCCTCGATAAAATTGTTAAATGTTCAAGTAGTTGAAATTTCCGAAAAAAAAGAGGCGTATACAAATTCAAAATTAAGTACCGATATAAATGCGTACGAAATGCGCGTCATGCTCCCCGATTATAATAGCGACTATTTTTACGTTTATTCTATTAAATTTTCATCTTAATGTTTTCGAAATTAGAATCATACGATGTTACTAAAAATACTTGTCATACGTGCTGGATATAGTCCCACAAATAGAGTAACATAGTAAGACCCATTATCTCGCTGTACTGAGCAAGTCACTGACTGCTTAAAGAGCAAACCCACTAGAATATTAAATTTCTTATGATGTGATAAAGAAGAGTGGAATAATTGAGTTACATCAGTAATATTAAAGCAAGAGAATCGTCAATGGTACTTTAAAGAAATTTAGGCAGTAGGCGATATGGTATATAGTTTCATCAATCTCATCGAAAAAACAATCCCGAAAAAAATAAAGAAGTTCGCGTGTAATTCTATATTGTATGTGAAAATATATTCTAAATATGAAAGTAAAAACTATAAAGAATAAGAAATAACCCTCAACAATTTTTATCACATAAGGAGCTAGAAAAATACGGATTAATTTTCGACATTCAAGTCACATTTTCGAGAAATCAAATCTGGTTTGACTTTAATGTATACCTTATTTTATTGCTTGAAACGGAGCGTTCGACCGAAAACAACAAACGTAAAATTCTCCGATTCATAATCATGGGAGAATAGTATATCATTTTCCTGTGAAAACACCCCTAGATGCGTAATTGTAAGGTGATAAGACAATACATCAGCGGAAATAAGCCGCACAAATAAATCAGAATGATGCATTTCAGATGTTATTAATTGAGCATTATCCAATTACTTAAACGTGCCAAAGTCTAATATCACCTATAATTGGAACCGTAATTGATGGTTATTAAGTAACATGGATGGGCAAAAATACAGTAAGTATAGGATAAAGAACGAGGTCAATCCATTACTTAAAATATTGTACAGTTCCGAGGTGCAGCCGAGGAAACTGTACTATATTTTAAGTAATGGTTTGACCGAGTTCTTTATCTGACTTAGTTTACACCCAAAAATGTCAAATTTCATGGACTGCTTTAACCTCCTTTTTTCGAAAACCTAGAGAATGTTTTTTTCTTATAAATTAGACTCTTCTGCGTGCAGATTCTATTGAAAAAATAATAGACAGTCAGTTTCATACACGTGTAGTTTTCTCTAATAGGGGCGAATTCTATAGAAAAAATAATGGACGGTCACGTTTTGTACGTGGAGTTAATGTGAATTAAATCAGAATATTAATCAAAGCCAAGCAAAATGGATTATCTTTTCATACTTATCAAAACGAATTCATATTTTTTTAAACTGTACTTTAGATCTTGATAAAAAAACTACGAATATTTTCATTAAAACACATATCTGAGCTGGATAAGGGAGCGGTTATATTAAAGTATTTACTGAAGTCACACAAGATGCCGTAAATGATTTTAAGAAACGATTGGACGACGACATCGCAAGATTTGATTTAAAGAAAAATCTGCTTACGATCTCCTCGAGTTCAAAAGTAAGTTTTTTTTATAAATAAGGGCATGCATACAATGGAAGCGATATGCAAATATACATTCGAAATTTTGTTTTTCAAATGTTTTAAAAACATATAGCTAGGCTTACTAAATTGAAATGTTATTAAAAACCGGTACGGTAGTATATATATGATTTCGATTTTTATTTTCCACGAAAGGTGTTCCTCTTCGGATTCTAGCTAGCTAGATTAGCGCAATGGGTACAGCTAGCTACAAATATAGAAATACCTATTTGTAAAAATCATTTTTCTTAATTTGACAGTTTATTGAAAATTTCAATGAATCAGGGGGTTTTATGTTTAAGTTAACACTTTTTAAAAATTTGGTCGCGGGGTGCCCTTCATTCTCCAAATTTTCCTTACATACTCGTCCTCACAAAGTAGACTTCTCCAAAATTACAATTATTGAGATTTTTCAAAAATAATATGCCTAAGCACAGCTTCATTATATGTTCATTCAATATACGAAAGGAAAATAAAATCCATCGAGGTATAGCCGAGAACTCGTCCATAAAAACTACTATTTGAAAATTCGCCAAAATTACAATTATTAAGATTTTCCAAAAAATAATATGCCTACGCACAGTTTAAATATATGGTAATTCTATGTGCGAAATAAAAATAAAAATCCATCGAGGAATAGCCAAAAACTCGTTCGTACAATGTCCAAAAATCACCATTTTTCGAAAATTCGCAAATATTACCATTTTTGAGATTCGCCTACGCGTATAATACGCCTAGGCACCGCTTCAATATATGTTCATTCCATGTGCAAAAGGAAAACGAAATCCCATAAGGGATAGCCGAGATCTTGTCTGTACAAAGTAGTGCCCAAGGTGTCGACAGACAGACGGACGGACAGACTTGTAGTGACGTAGTGACGGACGGACAGGACGGAATGCTATAGTTCTCCGCTTCGCGCTAACGCGGCGGCGGAGGACCAATAAAATAAATTTAAACAAATAAGCTATATTTATATAATTATATAAATTAAAATGTGTGTTGATATTAAGTTAATAACTATAGCGTCGCGTAGTTATAACACTATACCATTTCTAGCAGTTAGCGTTTAAGCTAGAAGACTATTTTTGTATAAAAACATAGCAATTATCCCCTTCTGTTCACGCACAAATTTGGCTTTTTTGGCATTATTTTCGAGCTTTTATTTTGAGTGAACTCGCCTTTAGGTGTTTCATAAATGAGGCTATGTTGGTTAAGCGTTGACCGTTTAGCGTTTACTGTTTATCGTTTAACGTTTACACGTTTACGGTTGGCGTTTCACCGTTTACTGTTTAGCGTTTATGCGGTTACCATTCAGCGTGTAGCTTTTTTTCCATGTTTGGTTGGACACACCTTCGATCTACACCCTCCCGTAATAGACTTATTGGGAAGTTAATTGGGAAACCAGTGTTTTCTCTTTAACGAGGTCAATGATCTCAAAAGCAAAAATTTGAGAGTCCATTATTTTTCTATTAAGTGTCCATTATTTAAAATAATGGACTCTTAGTAGTACATTACAAAAAATAATGGACTCTGAAAACGAAGGAATGACGTCACTAGTGCAAACTAATTGATAATATACATTGTTGTTTTTATTAAGTCTAGATGCTTTTTTCTCGAGAATATTTGAGTAAAGGGTGCGTTCTCCTTATGATAAAAATGTTATGTTGTAATAAGCCTGAGCCTATTAAGCGCAAATATTTTTTGACTAAATCTAGTTATAAGTTTGATAAGCTTTTACGTCTGCAGCTAATAGCCAATTTTACATTTATAGTATGTTTATTCATAAATGTCGCTATCAAGAGATTTAATCATATGAAGTATTTGTATATTTTTTTTAGTGAGAATACTTCACAGCACCAAGTTGTAATTACAGTTATTACCATGATATAAGACAAAGTGAAGAGATGATTAATGGAAATTGTGCCTATTTTTTTTTTAAAGACAGAGTATTTCGCAATTTAATAACGGTTTAATTTTAAAAAAAAACCTCAAATTCTCTCATTTTCCTTCTTTCGGTATTTCAAATGGCTTTATTTCTAAGGAAAATCAAGTGGCAATTTCCAATGTTTTTCACTTTTGTTGACTTCTCAACGAATATTTTTGTCAATCTAAGCAAAAAAAGTGAAACCTGGATATAGATTAATGTAGCTGGGCCTTGAGACTTTGGTAAAAGACACTCAAAGCAAAATTGTAAATCTCGTCACAGCTCCATAGTTGGCAGTTCAATGCGTATTGTGAATGGGAGCCGAGCGCAAATGAACCAAGGGACATCATTAAAGACCGACTGTTACAACAGAGTTCTATGCATTATGTAAAGGGGGTTCAATGATTGATAAAAAGTAGAATATCTACCGATGCAATGATTTATAAAAAGTGCAAAAGAGTCAGTGCAACGTTGCAGGAAATTTATAAAAAGCTTTTAGAGTAATTCCTCGTGGCGCTTTCGTTTTATAAGATGCTAATTCTCATAATATAAATGTGTCTTTACATTTTCCGCTATTTCGCAAGAACTATAGCCATTGATGAATGAATGTCCAAGTAAATAAAAACAGCAGCATAGAAAAAACCTTATCATTTTGTATAAAATAGGATAATGATATTACACGAAAATGAATCCTACCCAAAAAGCAAAAACCTTTTGGGTGAATAAAAGGTTCGATTGTATTTCAGCCTTTTGAGGCTTTATCTCTTTTCAATCTTTGTTAACTCAAAACAGGCTGAACTGTTTTTAATTGCATCATACAACTGTATAGAAATCTCTTGATTGAGCAAGACGGCAAGGCTCGCGTTTGGCCTAAAATTCCTTTCGCGAAAGTTGCGAAAGCATGACCATTTCTTTTCGCATTTTCGAATTTTCTCTCGCAATTGTCGAAATTGTAGCGAATACTTCCTACCAAATATTGCTTCGCCAATGTTGCGAAAGACCTCAAATGTGTTTCCACATTAACCGAAACAAATTCGTATTTTGCAAAGATGAGAACGGTGACCGATTTTATTCAATCATGGATGGAACCCTAAACCTTAACATTAAAAATACACCAAATAATCCCCTTCCCCCCCCCCCCCCCCCCCCCCCC
>LQRL01157650.1:615-14315 GCA_001703475.1 Hydroides elegans
ACCTTGAAAACTATTGAAAATACCATTCATAAGCATACACACACACCACAACTGAGAGCAAGCATGGACCTTTAGCCTTTTAAGTGCGCCCCGCAGCTAAGCAAATCTGCCGATTTCCCATTGATATTCCCGGTCAAAGAATTTCTGTATCCTCGCTTGATATTCGTTATGTATAAACAAATTGAAGGCCGAATCCAACAATGATTGAATAAAATAAGTGTAGTTAAGTAGTTTATATGATAATGGATTGTGTTTGCTTGTCAATGTCTAAAATTAAGCTGTTTTTTTTTTATTTTGATGGTTCTGAGATGTAAAACTCAAACCTTTTTGGAGATAGAGAAGTAATTCACGAACCGTTTGATTTATTACAGGAATATGATAGGACGCTCAATATTGAAAATAAAGTAGGTGCTTCAGGGAAAGCAGTAGTTTAGGCAATGGGTTATCTTCTTATCCAAGAAATCCAAATTACTCTATTGTGATTAAGTCTCCAATCTTCCTTTAAAACAACATAAAGTAGGTTCTTCATAAGTAAAAATCGTGTTTTATTTTAGATATTATTTCTATAAGCTATAAATAATAAGGGGACCAAGTCAATAAAAAATAGATATTTTTAACAAATATGAGAGATGCTGCGGACCAAAGATTCATCAATAACCGAAAAATATACGAGTTTTGATTTTAGTGCCACCCAACGAAATCATATATTAACCTTAAACGTTACGAAATATTAACGTTAAGAAATATTCCGAAGTGTAAAATATACTCCAAACACGTAGGGATATCACTTTCAAAATACCTAGTTATCTGGTCATATTTAATTAGGTAGCTAATCATAAAATCCAGCAATATTTCTTTATAATTTGTTCCTACACGTTTCTAGAAATGCGACATTTTCATTATTTTCAGTATATATAAAAAGTGTTTGACACGGCAATGGGATGTGTTTGAAAAATATACATATACCCGGCCGATTTTAACACCTGTGAAATTCTTTGTTTTGACTTCCTTAAAATGGGAACCAGCAAGCCGCCTACTTTGTACACGTTATGTTATTTTCTCATTTCAAATTCAAACCTCTTCCTAATACGAGCAAAACAATGTCATAAACAATCATACAGTATATATAAATCTGTGCCACCCAATTCACATTTTGGTTGATAAGGCCTCTCTTAACCGTTCTTACTAAGAGAGAAAATGAGCATTGCTTTTTGTCTTTGACATAGGGAAAATGCCTAGGGGTCCTTGCAAATGGCCACCAGGGACGAATATGGTTCCCATATTAACTAGATAAACCTGGGAGGAATAAACAGGGATTAGAAACAAAACAGAAGATTTTCCTGTTTCGAATAAATATCCCTTGTTTACAAAATACGATGAAATACGGCTCTACATAGATGTTTTTCGATAACATGTGCAAGTCGTCCTTTGATCATATAATATGAAAAATCAATCAGAAATGCTAATTGTTATTTCTTCTACCACTGTTTGCTAAATTCGACGCTTAACGTTCACCGTAGGTGCCAAAAGTTTACATAAACTCAGCACGTGTCGGGATAAAATGGTCTAAAATTATATGTCTAGTTCCACCGTTTGAAATTTAACCATTTGTACGCTTACAATAACACATGCAATTTGACCGACGATCGAGGCAGGTGTCTCTTTTCCGGAAAACCGTCGATAAAGTTATCAATGCTTCGAATAGGTTTCTAATCCCCGTATATTCATCCCATGATCGACAACGAATTGTTATTTTCACATTCAACGTCGACGTTATCAGTCTTCGTGCAATAAGCGACATCTTTTGGATTTAAAGTGAAGCTTTTAGGAAAACATGGGACTTTTATGCGCTTTCAACGCTATTTGACGCAATTAAACGCATAGACATGGCTTCTAACGACAATAAAAAGGACTTAAGAAAAACAAAGGATGCTGGGCAGAAAGGAGAGAGTGACTCGTCAGCCCCGATGTCAACTTATGACAGGGTGGGTACGGTTCCAGAGCGCTTCGCCATATTACACGGGTGGACAAATTATGAACTGGACATAATATGAGCGCTGAATTTTTAAAAGTCAAATTTCTTTCACATCGTGCAAATAATTTTGTTTTGAAGTCAATAAATTTAAAAACACATATCTAATGTATATTTTGATAATGATTGAATCATTGAAATATTTAATTTAAGAAAGAAAATTGACAGTTTAAAATTCAGCGCTCATAATATGTCCAGTTCATAATATGTCCACCCCAATAAGTCCAGTTCATTTTCCAATCCGTTTATTATATTGATTGTGAATACCAGGGGATCAGGTTGTTGTTCATAGTAATCAAATTGTATAATATCAAATGCACTGTGTAGTCGAAATTATTGAGACCCTTCTTAAATGTTTGGGGCCTTTGAGGACGAGTAACGAGTACCGGCAAAAGTTTGAGATATTCGTCAATATGTCAATCTTATCATCTGTCATTGGATTCTTGTATGTGTTTTAAAAAGATTGTTATAGGGATTACCATCGTTTCAGGCTCAAAAGAAAACATTGGTGTGCATTTTAATAATTTTGGCCTAATTTGACTAAAACACGGTGGCGAAATTGACAGTAACATATTCAAATAATGATTTTCCTAACGAATTATTGCAATATCAAGGGAGGCTACATGCAAATGAGACACGACATGGAAATGGAACAAGTCTAAACATTTATTTCTTGAAGATTTGTTATTGTTTTGCGTTGGGGTTTCGTTTAAATGATGTAAAATGTGTTTTAATGTTCTTTGCAAATATTATATTTGAATTCAAAGTAGAAGTTATAAAATATGAACTTTGAAATTTTGTTCCATTTCCATGTCGGTAAAAATACATGTAGCGACCCTTGTATGGCATAAAACTTTTGACGTGGTGATTTGCTTGAATATAAAATGCATTAACGTACGTACACTTTGCAAGGTTTGATGGAATGCGGTCAACTGAAAGTCGAATTGCATCAAGAAGATTTTTTTTTGACACTTGAACTTGTGCGTTCTAGAACTTTACAACTGAGGGTCGTATAACACTGTTTATGAATTGGGTGTTCAATGTATAAATGTATAAATTCTTTTTAATAATTATGTATATTTTTTCAAGGTTGTCGACCTGTTGAATAAAGCGTCTTTGCTCCAGAATAATGACGAAAAGATCAAGAACCTCAGAATGGCAAGTATTGTTTAAATTGGTCAAGAACTGTTACATTCATCATCATGATTCATAATGAATATGTCTGTGGCTGGGGGCTATGTAATAAAATGTATATTCAATTGCAAGCTAAACAATCGATTACTTTGAATGTTGTCAATTTATAAAATGAATGAATACAAATTGATGAACTTGCATTTAACTTGTATTATATACAAATTCATTTTACGCATCATTAAGCTTGAGGTGTGATCATGTAGTACTGTACATTTTTTTTCATTTACTTTGCATAATCATATATCTAATAATATATTTATTATTTGACAGGTTATGGAGTTGATTGTTCACAAAGAACAAAATCTTCTCGATAACTTTATAGATGTGAGTATGATCGTTTTTTAAACCAAGATACTAGCCTCAACTTGGATTGCGATTTCGAAATACATGTACATGTATATGTTTTACTTAAATTGCTATAGAAACCTTTTCGAATGATATACTAAGTAAGAATCTATTCTTCCATGTATGAAGGATTACAATTTTATGTTTTGATTAACAGTAGGAGCGTAAATAGGTAAAATTTTGATAAGCATAATCATATGTCTAAAGTTAACTTCATATGTATGATTGTATATTTCTTAGGAGATGCTTGGTTTCCAAACAGATCGTTCTGTTGATGTCAGAAAATTTGTTGTCACATTTATTGAAGAAGCCAGGTAATTAAGAAGTTTAATGGTCATGCAATAAAAGTTTTCTCATTCAAGTCTTAATTTTGTATTGGTAAAGTATAAACGGATTTCAAATGAGGGTGCATCCCTTTGGTTAAAAAGGACAATGGTATTTTACTCATTTTGTCATTTACCATTGTGTATTAATCTTCATATTCTTTATTTTGAAAAAAAAAAACACTTTGGAACATCCGCTAAATATTTTATACGTGTCTCTTTATTACAGTAAGAAAGATCCCGAAATTCTACCGCGTATCATTGGCAACTTGACGATGATGTTGCAAGATGACAGCGTGCAGGTTGCCAAGAAGGTCATTCTCTGCATGGGACAGATTTACAGAATAGCTTTTGAGGTAATTTAATATTGAAATATTAATTACTCAATCCCCGTTGGGGGTTCCTGTGTGATAATAAGAGATGATAAGATTAAGTATAATTATGATTAGACATTTATCAACTGGTGACATTTTCGCCAAATAGTTTTATTTTTCTTAACTTGTATAAAAAAAACACCATTACATTGACAGTTCCTAGTTAATGGTCAGGCCCATTCGTTTAATATCAAGATGAATCAGACTCCCACCTCCTTTCCATATCATAGACATCTTTACTCAGTTTTTTTTTCTGTTCAAAACATACTAGTGGGTAGCCAAGTCCAAATCGATCAACTTCGAGATGAAGCAGACATGGCAATACATCCAGCAGCTGCGAAGTAAGATCGGAGACATGCTCGAGGTTGACAACGAAGGTGTCCGGTTCTACAGTGTCAAGTTTCTCGAGTGTATTATTACAACGTTGACACGAAGCTCTCCGGTTAGTGTACCTGACTTTACATTTTATTGGATTTTTTACGAGATGAACTACAGTAAACTGTAGTCATTTATTATAAAGTTGAGTCAAATATCATAAAAATAAAATAGTGTTAATATTGAAACATTTCTTATGAAGTTATAAACCTGCTTAGAGGCAGCTCACGGTAAAGGACCACACGGGGCATTATAGTGATCATCACGGTGGTGTTAGTTAATTTTTATAAGTCATTGTTTCAAGTCTTTAATTTCGGTCATGTTCCTTAACTAAAGACAAAACCGCTTGTTCATTCAATAAATGTTTTGTAACCGATTTTATTTTTAGAATACCGAGTTACCAAAGGGCATGAAACATGACGTAGCGCTGGAGATCGTGCCTGAGAACCATTTGCTGATGAAAGTGAAGAAGCTTGAGGAAGATGGAATGCAAGCGTTTGATACGCTGATTACGTACATGACCTCACAGGGCATCTCGAGGTAAATATATTCGTCGTACCAAATACTGATAGAGCGTTGATTATGGCTACGTATAATATGTAGGAAATCTTGAAATTTTGAAATATATTGGATAAGATCCTGTTTGGATATTTAACGCAGAATATTTACTGTACGTCATATTTCATTCATTGATGAAATTATGAATCAACATTCTGTTTGATTTTCTGGTTCTCACAAAGCTTTCATTGTATTTGACATGCGAACAAGAACACCTTTTACCAATGCTTCGGGTTATGCTGTGTGCGGCTAAACCAAGTTTTAGATTTAATTTCAACTATTCGCATTTTATTATTCCTCACAGCACCAACCTGATGACCTGCATGGGCAGTCTCACCGTGATCGCCAAGATGCGTCCCACCTTCTTCAAGCGCGTTCTACAAAACCTCGAAATCCTTCACCTCAACCTACCCGTGCATCTTACGAAATCGCAAGTCAGTAGTGTCCGAAAGAACCTTAAGATGCAGCTTCTGAGCTTGTTGAAGCATCCAACAGCCGCGGAGGAAAGCCAAGCCGATATTACAACGTTGTTGACGGATTTGGGGGCCACCCAGTCAGAGGTATACACTTACTGTTGTATTTGTCATGTTCTATGACACTAAAATTTGCGTCCTGGAATGAGAGGTATTGAAGTTTCCTTCATATGGCCTGTGCTTATAAAAGTATGCAATTGCATCAGTTTGTCAGTTTGGAATGCTTCAAAGTAAAATATGCAATTGAATAAATACTCTGCAGATTGAGTGAATATTTTTAATCAAACGTTCATTGCAAATGCCAAAAATGACGTGATTGAATAATAATTGAGATCATATTCCCTCTTTGATCTATAGGTCAACAAAGCATTGCCGAAAGAAGATCGAAAAAGAAAAGCAGCGGCCAAAGTGGAGGGTGGACAAGCACAGAAAAAGACAAAAACTCAACCTGGGGTAACATTTACAATGCATACTATTGCATCAAAATGCACGTGAAGTTTCGTGACAAACATAACAGTATTATATAGAATATTACACGTTTGTAATGGCTCATGCTAGTCATGTTAAATGAGACCAATTCTAAATGATTTCCCTATTCTAAATTATTTTGAAATTGGTCATTGTCAGTAATCCACTTTCCTAGGATCACGTATCGTTACTCAGCATAGTGAACACCGTGACATTTAATAGTTCACGTCATTTCATTGCCTAAATCAATATAATACCAATAATATAATACCTGAAATACAACCATTTAACCTACAATAATATAATTTACACAAATTTGGCAATATACCTCATTCACACAGGAAACGCCTCTTCGTGACGAAGACGAAGACTACATGGCCACGCCCTACGTCGGCCTCGGCAGCAGCAGTAGCAGCTCCGACAAAAAGGGAAAAAGCGGTGGTGTCAAGGGCCTCAAAGCCATGAGTGAAGAACAGCGCCAACGTAGTGCCATTAATATTACGACGGAGGATTTGATACCGCGCTTGACGGTGCAGAATGTTGCGGATTTGGTGCTGTTGAGTATGGTAAGCACGACAAGTATTTATAGTGGAAAGAGGAGGGGACGGATTTGTGTGTGTGTTTGGGAAGAAGATATCGTAGGGATGGGGCTGCAATGACTTCAAAACCCTACGTAGGCCTCGGTAGTAGCAATAGTAGTAGTGGCAATTAGAAGAAGGGTTCATCAAGCAAAAGCGATGGTGTCAAGGGCATTAAAGCAATGAGTGAAGAGCAGCGACAACGCAGTGCCATTAATATCACGACGGAAGATTTGATACCGCGATTGACGGTGCAGATTGTGGCGGATTTGGTGCTGCTGAGTATGGTGAGTTCAATTTTAAGGGAAACTGTGGGTAAGTGCAAGGATGGGTGAATGTGGGGTTATGGAGAGCTGGGGTAGAGGGGGAAGGCGCTTTGATAAGCAAGGGATGCAATGGGACTCTGAACTAATAAGCACATCAAGTCGTATAAAAAGACACGAAAGTAGGGGAAAATTGTTTGGGGCGAAGGGAGATGACTAGAAACTTAAGCTGGTATGGGACTCGGCAAAACATCTTATAGTCTGAATCTTCATAATTTTTATCCTGTCAGCTTTGCAATGTTGCTGCTGCATCACGCACATAGATCATAACCTTGTAACCAAAATCACACATAATGCATATTTACATTATAAATCCAACAGGTGGTGTTACCAGAAAGCATGCCAGCGCAATTCCAGTCGACCTACACTCCCATTGCGGCTGCAGGCACGGGCGCACAGATAAAGCATTTGGCAAAACTGCTCGCCACGCAACTAACTACTGCGGGGCTGGGCAAGGGTGTCGAGGAAGTAAAGCAGGGCGGCAAAGTGGTGAGTATAGAGGGACTTATTTATATTTTCACATGACACTCTGTAGGGAGTGAAAGGCCAATGTAGTTCGGTAGTCGAAAGCTAGTTCTACTGAAGGCGGGCGACCACGCTCGCCGGCAAGGTTTTAAGTAGGGAGTGATCTATTTTTTTTTAAAAGAAAACCTATATTTAGTCTTTATCATGACGAGGGTTGGCAGTGCAACGAACTTAGAATGTGACAGGACAAGGTGGCGAGTAAAGGGGTTTCGGTCTTCGAAATGAAACACGTTGTACTTGGTTCCTATGATTCATTGAGTAAGTGGGTATAATTTTCGCGAATGTGGCCGATAAGAGTCTTATTTACCAGTACATGTACACTTGTTTCACTATATGGTAATATCGCTAGTCCTATTTTGAATATATTAAATATAATGCTTGAATTAAATATGTTTGCCCACAGGAGGAAGAGGATGATGATGCAGCCGTCGACTCATCGCCAAAACATTCCATTCCATCTGTCGTTGGTAAGATTACTATGATATTTGCTCAATAGCTGTATGTGAGCCTGTACTATCCTTTAATGGTAAAGAAATATGTCGATTCCTATGGTTTCTTAAAATGTGAAATTTTATTGAAAAGTAATTTGAAAAATACCAAAAACTACAAATTTTTCTTCGGTTGCATGTCATTGTCCCCTCCATGTTTAAACTTGAATACTCGTTTGATAGGTACCACACAATGTCATAAACTATTAAAAACAACAACAGCAATGAATATGTACATATTTCTGTTTTGAATGCATTTGTATTGTATTTGAAGGTGGGTCGTCGGCGCCTATGGTTGAAGAGGAGAGTGATATGTTACCTGCCGCTATGCCCCCGCCCACTGCAGTGAGTAGATAAACAGTTATGTTCCTGTGATGGTTTACAAGATCTATTTCAACTACCGGGGGTTCAATTAAAGTTCATCGATATGTCGATAAATCTAAAAATTATTTAACAAAAATGAAAAGCAGACAGATTGATTGCTGTTTTGCTATTCTGTTTTGCCAATTTGCTATACCAATGTTGACTGCTATGAATACTTTGTATGGATGAAGCACCGGGTTGCTATCGAAATAGTGATGAAACATTCATTGAAAAAGTTGAAATATTATATAAAAACACTAAATCATCTCTTTTACAAAAAGTATTGACTCCCTATTTCATTTTCATCAGATCCCGGTTGCAAGGCGCTCTGGTATGCCTATACGCGCCTTCAAACTGGACAACATCACACACCAGATGAAAGTAGAAGACGTAGATCGCCATGCCGTCAATGCTTTCAAGCGCGTCCTCAAACTAGAAAGTACGAAGTTAGAGAATAAGTAGAATAAGACCAATTGCGTTCTCTAATATACATGTTCACATAGCCTAAGTGCACATTTGGTGTCCTTGTATAGAAAAACCAACCGTGCAATCATTATCCCCCGTGAAACGGAGGGATATGGGGTTGAGCTTTTCTGTCCGTCTGTCTGTCTGTCTGTCCGTCCGTCCGTCCCCTTTGACATGGGGTAGTTTGTGCACTCGAGTTTTGTATAAAGGAATTGAGCTAGAGCTTTCAAATTTTATACAAGTTTAAACCTATGTCTGAAGTCATGCCTCGTCAAGGTTTCATCTCGATCGATTGAAAATTGTCGATTCTGGAGCACTTTAAGTCGATTTTTATCTCTTTTTTTCAGATGCCAATCACTTTGTGCACGCGAGTTTGGTATGAAGGAATTTAGATAGAGCTTTCAAAATTTAGACATGTCTAAACCAAGGTCTGAAGTCGTGCCTCGTCAAGGTTTCATCTCGATCAATTGAAAATTGTCGATTCTGGAGCACTTTAAAAATAGTAGATTTTTAACTTTTTTTTCAGATGCCAAGCACTTTGTGCACCTGAGTTTGTTATGAAGGAATTTAGATAGAGCTTTCACATTTTAGTCACGTCTAAACCAAGGTCTGAAGTCGTGCCTCGTCAAGGTTTCATCTCGATCGATTGAAAATTGTCGATTCTGGGGCACTTTAAAAAAGTCGATTTTAAACTTTTTTTTTCAGATGCCAAGCATTTTGTGCACGCGAGTTTGGTATGAAGGAATTTAGATAGAGCTTTCAAATTACAATCACGTCTAGACCACGGTCTGAAGTCGTGCCTCGTCTAGGTTTCATCTCGATCGGTTGAAAATTGTCGATTCTGGAGCCTTTGAAAAAAGGCGAGCATTTCATATTCAGTTGAGGAAATGGGGAAGGAGTTGAGGAAATATGTTATCCTTTAAATGTATGTGTATTAGGAAATAGGTCACTATAAATGCCTGGCTTTGCTTGTAGCGAAGCAAAAATAACATAGCGATAGACGTTATGAGAAAGACGTTGTGAGAAAAAAAGTTGTGAGAAAGACGTTGTGAGAAAGACGTTGTAAGAAAGACGTTGTGATCGAGACGTTGTGAGAAAGATGTTGTAAGAAAGACGTTTTTTGAAAAGACGTTGTGAGAAAGGCGTTGTGGGAAAGACATTGTGAGAAAGTCGTTGTGAAAAATACGTTGTGAGATAGACGTTGAGAAAAATAGTCATGATAGAGACTTAATGAGACAGAGATTGTGAGTAAGACGTTTTGAGAAAATACGTTGTGGAAAGACGTTGTGAGAAAGACGTTGTGAGATAGACATTGTGAGAAAGACGTTGTGAGATAGACATTGTGAGAAAGATATTGTGAGAAAGACGATGTGAGAAAGACGATGTGAGAAAGACGTTGTGGGAAAGACCTTGTGGGAAAAACGTAATTGAAAGACGTTTCGAGAAAGATACACGTTGTAGGAATGACGTGAGACAAAAAAAATATCACCTTCTATTTCTAATTGACATATATTATTGATAACGAATATATATTGAAAAGGCTTGGGGCTTTGCTTATCTGATGCCCTCGCTTTTCCAGTGATGACCATGCTAAATCAAATAATTATTGACAGTTCACGGGGGATCGAAGGCCTTTAGCCTCTAGTTTTATTTCGGAAAATATTCCATGTGATATCTTTGAGTTTTAAGAAAACTGTCTGTCGATATAAAACAAATGTCGACCGACACGCCGTCAGTGTGCTTAAATGCGTCCTAAACAAGACAGTATGGAATATAGATTAAACCTGTCACTTTGGAATGAAAATACTTTTATAATACGAGAAAAAAGTTTATTAAGGTAACTTTATTAAGGTAACATATACGTGTATGATTATCAAATTTTCATTTTTTTTAAAACAAAATTAGAGCTGCTATCTTGATTGATGTCTGTTTAATTATTTGCGTATTATTTGCCAAATACATTTTTTCCGATAATATTTCAACTATTTTCTCACTTTTTTTTCGCAGAACAAGCCCACCTTGGCCTCATGAGTCCTGCCCGCACCAAAATTCTAGTCACACTAGCGGCCCAGTTCGGCGGATCTCTCAGAGACGGTGAGTTGATGAGAATGTGGTAGTCGCTTTTCGTCGCTGTGTTTTGAACGGAAGAATAGATTATGTATAGGATGGCCACAATCTGGAGAAAAAAAACTGAATTTCACGACCACCTCTTCCAGACCTGTTAACACCTGTGATTTCGGAATTCATAAAAAAAAAACCTGGAAAACACATGAAATTTTATTTTGATTTTTGTGTGGCCAGCCTGAATATACTGATTATCCCCCGTGAAAACGAGGGGATATAGGGTTGAGCTTGTCCGTCTGTCTGTCTGTCCGTCTGTCTGTCCCGCTTGATATAGGGTACTTTGTGCACGCGAGTTTGGTATGAAGGAGTTGAGCTAGAGCTTTTAAATTTTATACACTTATACACCAAGGTCTGAAGTCGTGCCTCGTTTCATATAAGATGTTGTGGGTCAGGATTAAAAATACAATTTTCCGTAGAATAGCTTAACTTGAGGTTAACTTGAAGAAACGTCAAGTAAATATTTGGTAAGATATGGTATTCAAGAATTGCTTGGGTAAATAAATAATTTCCTGTTAAACGATTTATTTGGTGAGATGTCGTACGTTTTCTTTTTCCGATTCTCATATACACTTATGTACCCCACTATATTCTACAGAGTTTGAGAACTATATCTTCGAAGACCTTCGCACGCGTGAAGACATAGCCGTTCCCTGGATCCTCCAAGAAAAAATCAAAACAGACCTGTACACATGTATATAAAAAGCTGTGTATGCTATTTCAGTTCCAATATATATATTTTTTCTGCAGAGCTGGAGAACTACATTTTTGAGGACCTGCGCACTCGTGAAGACATAGTCGTTACCTGGATCAATCAAGGAAAAAATCTGACACATATACATGTATATAAAAACTGAGTTTATTCTATTTCAGTTCCAGTATATATTTTTTTCTGCAGAGCTGGAGAACTACATATTTGAAGACCTTCGCACTCGTGAAGATATAGCTGTTGCCTGGATAAACCAGGAATTCGCTAATGCGCAAGGATACAACCGGACGAGTATGCAACTGGGTCCCTTACAGGAAAAAACCGAATATGCTTAAGGCTATTTCAGTTCCCATAGCCATTTATGCCATATTTGTTTTCCAACAGAACTCGAGAACTACTTCTTCGAAGACAGGGTAGACATCGCCATAGGGTGGATCGACAAAGAAATATATTGTATTATCTTTTGTTTCCGATTCTCTACAGAACTGGAAAACTACATCTTCGAAGACTTGCGAACTCGTGAAGACATAGCCGTAGCCTGGATATACCAAGAATTCGCAAATGCGCAAGGATACAACCTGACGAGTATGCAACTGGGTCCCTTACAAGAGAAACTGAATATGAACCAATATGATTTGACGCTGACACGACTGTTGACGGGTGTCATGCAACGGCCCGACAGTCGCGAGGGGTAAGAGAATCGAAGGTTGAACTTTGCTGTGACTACTGTATAAAGTGGATATTGCATATTCATTGATTGAGACCTCTTCTTATAATACAATATCGAGGGGTAAGTTTGATGAAGGTTACCCTGGGGAGGTTACACATGAGCTTGTATGACTTGACGCTGACACGCCTATTGACGGGCCTTATGCAACGACCCGTCAGTCGCGAGGGGTAATTTGGGTGTGAATTTTACTATGTTGTGACCAGTGTATTATGTGGATATCACAATTTCATTCACTGAGATATCTTCTAATTCAAAGTGATTGGGGGATTTCCACTTGCAATGTACAGAGCACTGTAAGTGTTGTATAAAGTGTGGGGTAGGCTAAATAGGTACTCTTTTCGTTAATTTCTTATGTTATAATTGGTAGAATTAAGAATATTTCCTACATTCATAAGACTTACATAACACATTTTACTCACATTGAAGAATTTATCTTTGAGCTATTAAATTATTTTCTACTTTCAGCTTGTTTAGCCGTTTGATACTTGAGTCACCGAGCATTACATCAAATGCCATACAAATATTAAAGAGTTATTGCCAAGATGAGGTATGTATAAATACGAATACAATATGAAAATTATAAATTTGAAAAAAAAAAAAAAGATTAAAACTTTGCATATATTACCTTTCTCATTTCAAGTTTCCTTAATTTCAAATGATAGAATTCTACTACTTAAATATAGCTTGAAATAAACATATGACAAAACAAATTCCGTCATGCGCACAAGATATCATAGATACATGTATCTGTTAGCTAAAATTGCTTTTCGCTTGCTCCAGGATCGGATTTTTCTCGGCATGACTACATTGAAAGAACTTATTTTGAAACGGCCGTGTATGCAGCTTGAATTCCTTGACGTCCTATTAGATTTTACTTCTCATGAAAAACCTGAAGTAAGTTTTCTTTTTTAGACCTTTTCAATTTCATTGCTTGTGTTTTAATGTGTATGGCTTATTCATGTTTCTGCCACCACAGTTGTTATTTATTTTAACATGTCGAACACAGTGTATAATAAACCAGAAACTAATGGGCATGCGTAAAATTTGTTGAGAAATGCCTGAATTTACATTTTATATTTATTTAAAGAAAAGTGGTATATGTATTGAACTTAACATGTAATTATTGATATTTTAGTGAGGTTGAACTTAACTTTTGAATCCTCATTTGTCTTCCTCATTTTACCCAAAAAAATACATACATGTATGTTTTATTAGCCACGGCTTGCGAAGCAAACCGGGGTTTGTGTGACCACTTT
>LQRL01157653.1:9126-20978 GCA_001703475.1 Hydroides elegans
GATAATGTTTCACCATATAACTGTTCGATATTAAGCCTCTGTATGTAGGAAAAATGAACCACATAGTTATAGTCCTAATGCATAACTTCTTTGAATTTCAGACCTGCCAAGTGGCGGTGGGAGTGCGAGCTGCGACGCTGCAACACCGAGTGACACCTTCAGGCCACGACTGGTTCACTCAGGTACGTCTCTTTATTTTGTGTTCATGCTCCGTTTGCTTATGGAGTTGATCAGATTATTGAAACTGGTGTTTTATAGCTATATGGCACATGCAGCTGTCTCTTCGCCCAGATCTGGTTCGCCCAGACGCGTCTCATCTTCCTATTTACTAGTTCAGTGAAATTTGCCCATTTTTATTTACCTATAATCATCTTTATGCATTGAATCCATTGACTACATTGTGTATGTTATATCATTTTTACTCGTTCGAAAAGCGAAACGTGCGTGGTTCAATCGTCGCAATCGGGGCTTCATTTGTCGTTGTTTAAAAGTATTATATGATGCATAGTTTTGTAAATGTAGATGTAGTTGTAGAAATTGATGATGGAATATGGGCGAGAGAAAATAAATAAATTGCAAAGTCCCCTTGTTTATTATACAGCACTTGACTGCTTATCGCGATTTTGAATTCATATGAAACAATACAAAATAAGTATTTGACATGATAAATGCATTTCATTATATATTGTACATGTAGATAATTTCACTATTCTTTGATATACAGTGCTAGGGGCTATTTCGAAAAAAAAAAATACATTATACAACTGTTACAGTTCCCTGGCTCGTCCTCTATACTCTTATTGGCAGTATACATAGCCTATTTCAATTATGCCAAGCAAACAAACGCGACAGTGCGCATGTACGCGACAGTGTTAGTATAACCTCTCGATTGCGATTGTCAAATCTTCTTCAAACATTGTCAATCCTATTGATTGACTGGTCTCCATCCCTCGTGTAGCATCTTACTGAGTCCCTGTCTGATCACGTGATACCCAGGATCGTCTGCTACATTGTGATTCTCCTCGGGATCCAGCGCGCGGTCATACAATTCCACTCCCGCCAATTTCGACCAATCCGGTTTGTAGACGGGCTTTCCTTTGAACGCCGCCCACTCTGTGTAATGATACCGCTCTGTATGCATACTGTATCCCATGATGCTTTTGTCTTTCCCGCGCGGATATTGGTGAAACACGCGATCTTTCCAATCCGATCTCTGGGGATTTTCCATTAACGGCACCAAACTCCTTCCCTCACGGCACAGCGTTACATTCTCAACACCACTCTCCGGACATAGTGGCAATTCGGGCAGTCCGGCGGCTTCGGCTAAAGTCGGAAAGAGATCGACAAATTCCGTGAGCTTGTCGGTTGTGATACCCTGGTCGGTCTTTCCAGGCACGTGAACGATCATCGGCGCGTGCGCGGCGATGTCGAAGTTGGTCTGCTTGCACCACTCGCCGTGCTCGCCTGCGAATAAAAAAAATGTTAGAAAATATGAACTGGTGCTATTAATTTAAGTTATGTACCACTGAACAAATACCCGTCAATAACGTATGGATATATGTTTTGGGTTTGAAAAATATATTTTCATTTTCAATTTTTTAGGTCATGATTAAATTCGACAAAATAGATGTCTCCTTGCTCTTTGTTATTTTACAATATACAAGTTGTAGAATGTTGCTAGATTAAAAAAAAATGTTTCTCATGGTGATGAATAATAACAACAATGGCTTTTAAAATCATTTTTATAGTGATGTATATGTGTACATGAAAATATTTACTTGCCTAGTTGCCAGCCATGGTCGCCCCAAAAGGACACAATCGTATTATTATCAAGACCTTCTTTTTTGAGCGCACTCATCACTTCTCCAATGAGCGAATCGGTGAAACTCAATGCGCTATAATACGCTCGTCTCAGATCACGCACTATTTTCCCCGGAAGTGTACTATTAATCGCTCCATTCTTGTGCAATTGATGAATATCCTGATACGATCGCAGCTCTCCATAGGGTGACCACGCCACTTTGGGCATATTAACTGGCGCGAATTCATTATCGGGGATTTTAATCTCGTCACTTGGGTAGAAGTCGAGAAATCGCTCGGGGAAAATAAAAGGCAAATGTGGCCGATGGAAGCCTACCGCCAGGAAGAAGGGTTGTTTGCCTGATCGAGCCTTCGGCGCCAATCGATGTAGCGTCTCTTTGGCGTGTTGGGCTGTCAGGGTGTCAGGCAGTGGAAATCTGTGGTTGAAAATATGTGATTGGTTATTTTGTGATCTAGAGGATTATGTGTTGTACTATTGGCTAAAGCCCAATGTGGTAAACTGCTGATTATCCATGAAAGCAGATATGTCATTTGTATTAGATTTTTCTGGACATTTTTTTTCTTGTTTTCTTTTCTTTAAACCCATAATTCGAATTTCTCAACGAGTTTTTAAACGAATAGCTAACGCCAAAATGCTCTTGAAAGGTTAACATATCAAATATTGAAAAGATACCGCTAATTGTTAGCCAAAACTACCTACCTCTCCTCTGTCTTCGCATCCACCGCCTGCCAACTGACCAACGTCGTGTCCCAAACGGGCAACGTGGGCGAATGCCAATATTCCTCCGACCAGCTCATCGGGTCATCATTTCCCGATGCCGCCATCCCGGGATGGAAAATCTTGCCCATACCGATCGACGCGTAACCGTGTTCTTTGAAGTACTGCGGGATCGTCGTGAAATTGCCGCCTGATTTACGGAAATATGTGACTAAATCGTAGACGTGGGTCGTGTCGGGACGGCGGCCCGTTAATAAGGAGGTGCGGCTTGGGGAGCAGACTGCTTGCTGTACGTAGGCTCTCTGTAAAATGAGGACATGTTTTATATGAGATACTGTTTGAACATCGGTTATTACTTGTGGATATGGTAACTTGTGGCGTGACTAGAACTGTATACTCAGACTCCTTTAAATGCTCTATGATTTGATTGTCTTACTATTGTTGCTACCCAGTATAAAATTGTTCCTTTCATGATTTCATTTTGCCTAATTTCCAGCCTCCCCAATCCTATCAAAGAAACCACCATTGAATTTTTGTCGATATGCTTGTTTTATCGATGTGTCTTGTGAATCGATCAGAAAATGAAAATAAATGTACCCTCGATATTGCATTTATTTATACAACTTAATAATGAATTTTCGTTAACTGTAACATACCTTCAACAGCAGGCTTTTCGCAGCAAGTGCATCCAAATTGGGCGTATGCATTTTCGGATGCGTCGGGCTCGGGAAGTCCGGTCCCAAATACGACGCTAATTCGGGACGCATATCGTCCGACACGAGAAACAAAACATTCTTCCTCGCAGCTGATGACAGGGAAATGGTTGCGAAAATATATGTCCATTTCAAAATATCCATGATTGAAAAATTATCTTGGTATCAGAATATAAGTTTATTTTGATGCTTTTCTTTGTTGTATACTTTGTTGATACACAAATACTGTTCTTATTCGGTCTTGTCCTCGATGGGTTATGTTTTCCCAAAAGCACAGTCAAAACATGTCAGGCCGAAAATGTATTGATCTTCTTTTAGTCTTTCATGTTATGCCTGTTTATCTGCGTTCTTATGAAAGTATTGATACTATTTTATCGATCATACAAAGTTATACTACCTTTTAGCAATATAGAGTTCCATAAAGAATATTATTAAGCCAACTTTCGTTTGGTCTTTGATTCATTTTCGTCTCATTTTCATTTAACTTTTACGGCGACACTCTAATAGATTCAGTGAATCAACGTCTTAATAATTATTTCATTTACACTTATAGCGTGACATTTTATTTAAAATCTTAAACAGAAAAATATGTCGTCGAAAATAAAATTAACAAAGCATTTATTTCTTTATGAGGACCAAAAGTTATGCTGCTTTTCATTTTCCCTCTGCGCCTTTTATATACGGTCAACAGCCGTAAAAGTTGCATATTTGGTTGACTGGCAATGATATTACCTAGCGCTGTGTATCTGTATTTTTAGGCTATAAATAGAATGTCATAAGACCAGTATAATTGCAGTAAAATCCCCTATTATCTACAGAAATATATGTCATGCCAACTATTTTGTCATTGGGATGTGTTTTTAATATTTTATTTTATAGAAAGTCCTTTTATTTTTTTGTTATGATTTATATTATAGATATTACTTGAATATCTATGTGGTTTTATTCTACAAGTTATTTTATTTTATCAGTAAAAAAATCGTTGGGCCATCGCTTTTCTAAATGTGTATGTGCAAATCTTTTATTCAAGATCGACGGTCGCGCAGCCAAAACGGCACTCGTGCATGATAAAACAAAAAACAAAGGCGAGAGGTCAAATTTGAAAGTATATCGCGAGATTCGGCCTTATGAGTAATGCTTTGTGATATACATGTATCACGTTTTATCTTCCCTTGTACTGAACTATTAGCATCTTTAACATCTTATTTGGGACTTTTCCATCATTGGCAGTTGCTGGAGGTGTTTGATTTGCTCGACTTCGACATCCCGGGCTACCGGCCTCCCAAGGTCCTCACAGAACTACACGTGCACATCTGGTCTTCGAGCATCGATTATCGCCCGCTCTACCTTCCTTACCGGGCGCTGCTCAGTTTTGAGTGTTTCACCATTTCCAGCAACGTCCTCGTCGATTCCACTACCTCCCTGCTCAAGTAAGACTTTCAACACTAATTGAGAATGAAACGGGTAATTGTAATTTAACCTGATTATTGAAATAATAAATAGTATGATATATTTTCTAGGACAGTGGCGCCTTATATGTTGTGATTTTGTAGATTTGCGTGCAGAAAGTTTGCTCGAGTTATAAATATAATTTGTTGCTGCTTGCAGGTTTCTCATTGAAGATGCGGCTTTGTATATATCGGATAAAAAGGATAAAGCTATTGTTGATCTCAAGAAAAGTAAGTACCGTAATTACCGGTGTATTACCCGCACCGGTGTATAACCCGCACCCCTCAAATTTGAAGGAATATGTTTTTGAAATCGGAGTATAACCAGCACCGGTGTATAACCCGCACCCTTAAAATTTGGGGAAAAAAATCGATTATCAGTGAAATAATTTATATTTACTGTGCAATGAAATGGCTGACAATTTCCACCTCTTTTGACGACTCATAAATCACTCCTATCCTATATACATGTATGCTATAAACCCAGTCTCAGTGAATGCATTTGAAATGATAAGTCTTTACAAAGCCAAAACCCCCTAGTTCACCCAGTATTTTTTATCAATGCTACTCACTTTCTTATCAGTGTCGCTCACTATTCTCTTAACATCACTGATCCTCTGATTGTGTAACAACAAAACCCCCTTTGCTAATTAATTCCTATGATAAGGTAATGCATATTCGGGTATTTAAGCGTGGCGTTTAATCGATTTTATGTTTTCGAATTCGGTGTATTACCCGCACCGGTGTATAACCCGCACCCAGGTGTTTTGTTTGTAAAATCGGTGTATAACCCGCGGGTTATACACCGGTAATTACGGTAGATGCACAAGCTATAAGTAAAATCAGCTCCAATTCAAAACTCATATTTTGTCATTTTGTTTCTATAAATAAGATATATTGTGCTTTTCCGTGTTTTAATGAAAGATTTAAAGCTGAAACTATTATTTGTAAGTCTATGTTTTGATTGATTCCAAACAATTATTTAGAAGTGTTTGACGAATTCTAAAAAAAAAAACGATGTGGAGTTCATTTCCCGGGGCTTGCAGCGCTTAAGGCATTGTATAATAATTAAAATGAATTTACTTCCAGACTACGTGTGCGTGGCGGACATGGGCATGTTCGAGTTGACGCTCAAGACCAACGACGGCACCGACCCCGTTAGTACAATCATCTGCTCTTATTTGCCTTATGAATAAGTTTTTTTATGCAATAACGATACAGAAGCTTTATTAGAATAGTTTGGTAGAATAAGATAGTCAGACTAAATAATTGATGGGTAAATAAGTAACATATCTGTTTTTAGCGCAGTGATTATTTTGAATTATTCGTTGCGATATGCGATGGATTGGTAAATTGAAACACTTTTCATTCAAAGAAATATTCATGCTTATGTATTGAATGATTCATTATAGATGACACATGTAATTACATTAATCAGAAACATATGGTTTCTCCTCACAAACAGAAAAACCCGACGCGCTGCGAGCTCAAAGTGCGCAACAACCTCCTACACGTGCGCACGTGTCCGGACTCAATGCGCGCCCTTGGCGACCTTATCAACTACTTGGCCTGCGTGGGCGACCTAAGGGACCCCGCCGAGGCCACCGACCCACCGCCAAGTGCCCAGGCACCACAGCAGACACAGGTATATGTATTTTTATAACATTCAAGCTCGTCATCGATATTACATTTATAGATTGATTATGATATATCGGCATATACAATAATTATATATGTGTCTACAGTATGCGTTGCAGAATTCAAAGATCAACCATATTTGCCTCTTTATCTCTTGTATAGTTATTGCAGAGTGTCATGCGTTTTCTCCTGCGTAAACAGTTTACAGTTTTACTAAAGCTATTGCTCACTCTACCCCATTCCATTCCCATTCTTAGGCCACTCCCGCCGAAACCGGAAGTCCGCGCTTGAGCCGGGCGAGCGAGGAGCACGTGCACGACATGATGGCCGACGCCATGCGCGAGGAAGAAACTGACGTCGGTAACGTCGCGAGAGAGCACAATCACGTCGGAAATATGCCGAGTGTTAGTGGGGCCCCAGCCGTGCTGAGTGGTGCGGATTGGGGTAAGATGTTTTGATATTGAGATGTGTTTGAGAGTTATTAATGGAAAAGGCTTTGAATAAGAATCATTGTACATTAAGGTTATTTCATCTTATTGTCACGCATTTATAACTTTAAAAAAGAAGAATGTCAATTTGATCGTTGTATTCATATGTTCAACACACAAAGAATCTAAAATCTCGAAACGTTTGGCCATTTATATCATCTAATATTGAAGCCATTGTTTGAATAATGTGTTAACCATTTCATTTTCTTTCATAAATAGACCAAAGCATCCGTTCCGAAGTGTCCGACTCATTGGACGCGCCGCAACAACTCTACTTCTCTCCTTCCGATGCCGCTTCCGCTTTGTCCGAGAGCACTTCCTCTTCCCTCGATATCAGCGACGATTTCACCTCGCCTCCGAAACCCGCGCCACGCAATTCGAGAGAGAAAAGTAAAGGAGCCGCGGCTGCAATTCCGCCGACGAGTGTATCGTTTTCCAAGAGTGATGGCTCGCCAGATATATCGCTGTCGCTTAATTTGGACGAGCAAACGGAACTAGGTAGGTGTTTAGCATATTTTACGTGACATTGGCTAGAATATTCTATCTCGTTTCCAGCTATGCACGATTTAGTAACACAGTTTGGCTGAGTGCTAATCCCGACGCTAAAAACATGTTGTATATTTTTCCTGAGTAAATATTAGAGAACATGAATGAATTAAAAATCATATATCATAACAGCATAAAATCAGCGTTGTCATATTATTTGAAGACAACAATTTGTTACCATGATTCGAAATGATCGATAATCGATAAGCTTTTCATCCCATTTGAACATTGATTATATAACATTTTCTTTTCTTTGCAGGGTCACCGGTACTTGAGGAAGAAGCCACACCGTCTCATCCGCGACGCACGAGTGACGATGAGTTCTGTATCATCGACACGCCCGGTCTCGGCGCTGGGGTACGTGTCTTGTGAGAGATATATAATCCCTTCATGTATACTTTTTTCTTGAAAAAAAAAAAATTGAACATGAGGATCAGATGAGAACGCTATCTTACATGCATTGCCTTAAATGTTGGGGCTTCATATTTATCTTACTATTTTGACAGAGATGAATGAAATATATGATATGATAATGACCAAATGAAAGATTTAGCTTGTCATAATGCGAACATATAATCACACTCAAACTTCCATCACAGGTGAGGAACGGAGTGCCTGTCGTGAAGATGTTGACGAAAGAAAATATCCAGCTTACTGACAACCACTTCGCCATCCCGATGGGGAGGACGGATGTGTTGAAGGCGCCAGATAGCTTCCCTCCAGCCATTTATAGGTATGAACAAAGATCAGGAAAAATGCCACCATTTACGAATAAATCTATGAATCTACAAAATCTAAAATTAGCAATACTTTTATATAGGTGAAGTCAGGTGAAGTTAGACAGTATGGTGCAGTAAATCCGCGCTTAGTAAAGTTACGATTTACTCTTGCCTGATAAATATAAAGATAATGAAACCTCCTCTATTTTCCTAAACGAAAAAAGATAGCATTAGCAGATACTATATGAATAATAGTTAATTCGTTACGAAATATGTTAACTATTCAAATTTAAAGGTTCATTTAACTGTACATGAAATGATTATTGGCCACACATTGGCAGGTACACGGTGCGAGAGGTATCCGTGGTGTGGTACATGTACGGAGGAAAGGACTTCGACTCTTCGCCTCACAGCAAAACTTCCACAAAAACGCCACGCGCTCTTGCCAACCAAAGGTGCGTACACGTTAAGCAGATTCCTATTGTTTATAGAAAAAAGGTTATCTAAGCTTATAAACAAATGCAGCAAATCAGCATGATTCAATCCTTTTACATTTAGTTTCTTTGTATGAAAGGCGTAGATGTGTTATATATTTTAGAGTCCCTATATATCGTTGGTTATCAGCTAGGAATAAGTTAGATAATGAATGTATTGACCTCGAATTTAAATGTAGAAATATTTATATATTGATTGCAGTGTTTTCTATTCATCAATTTTAGGTGTGCGCGCACGGGGCGACTTAGTAAGTTGGGTTGGCAGGCGATGGGTGGCCCCGGTAGAGACATTGATGTCCTTATGGAACTACAGCTCTCCAAGGTTTGTGTTTAAACTATATATATTTAATGTGATAGTTACATGTACTGAAAAGCAGGTGATTATTGATTTTTTTCACTCATAACCTTGGCATGGCTTCAACTTCATTCCTTACAATTTGAACAAAAAATTCGGTATTTGATCGTCACTTGAATTTTGATTCTGTGATAATTGTAGTGAGACAATGACGATGGCTAAGAATTTCCTATAGCCTACTTGTAGAAACCTACATACTGTACATCCATTTATTTTTATCTAGGTTCGCGTTCAGCTCGAGACATACGCCGAATCGGCCCCTCAAGCCTCCCGCCAAGTGCTGCTTATTGGCGACATCGAGCTAAGAGATCGCCTCGCTTCGTCAAAGATCAACAAGTTCCTTTATCACTACAGCTCGGATCAGCTGCCCAAGCAGTCACACACCAGCATGGTAAGACATAATGGGAGTACCCTGTCGAGTTTATCAGATCTCCGCTTTCAGTGCCCCTCTAAGTACGTAGAATTGCATTGTTGCTCTGAAACCGCTATCTTTATTAATAAATTTGCGAAAAATTAACAAATGAACAATTGGATTTTTACCATAACAAAATAGTCTCTAAATAAATAAGCTTGATACATAAGTTAAAATAGGTTGAATTTCGACCCTCTACTTTTCAGGTTGAGATCAAGGCACTGCATATGCGTCCGGACCCTAAGCTGCCGAGGGAAGAGTGCTCGCTCAAAGTGTCAGTGCAACCACTTCGGCTCAATATCGACCAGGTTATATCCTCCTTCTCACAAATTTAATGCGATGAATTTTTAACTACAGAATTATATTAACATAAGACATAAATGCTATTTTTCTTGTGAAAACAAAAAAATGCAGATATACAAGGACATGCATCCTTCGTGCATATCTTGTCTCTATTGCGAGTAATGTAAGCAAGCGTTCCATAATCCGTTCTCAACCTCATTGGTCCTCATTGTCAATGCTTGACAACTAGATCCAATAATTGTTTGATATTTTTGCATTGAACCAATCACGTTATTTGATTGCAGGACGCCTTAAACTTCCTTCGCGTGTTCATCCTCGAGGTATGCGAGGCCGAAGAGGACATTGGCGCCGGAGCGGGATCCACCGACTCAGCTGCTGATCCACATCAACCTATCATGCAGGTTTGTTATCTTTTCAATTATGCTTAACTCGTTATATCCCATGTCTAATTTTTGCCTTCTCTTTGTCTGTCTCCTCTCTCTTTCTTCCCTTTTATCTCTAACCCGTCTCCGTAATATTTAATGTGCTATTCATTCCACATTTAAGTAAAAGCTTATGTAACAATCTTTCTACCTCTCTCTCACATACATATCTGCATTAAGCTATGTTCGTATCAATATTTATAGGTTGGCATAAGCGGCGGCGGCGAAAACGACGAAGGGGCCGCTTTGTGCGACGACCTTTTATCCCCTTCGCCATTGGATGAACTCTCTGGCCAATCAGATGAGTTCGAGGGCGAGCACGTGATCGAGGGCCTCGTTTTGAGTAGTGACGAGCAGACGACAGCAGGACCGGATGCAGCCAATAATGCGCCGGCGAATGCGCAGGGGCAACCTATCTTTATTAAGTGAGTGGTTTGTCTTATTCTGTCACAGACAATGTATATTATTGGTAAGAAAACTTTCACGCTCTGAGAAGAAATCTTGTTTTAGGAACTATTTGTCCCCCTCCGTTGTGTCATAAATACACAATTATAAATATAATTGAATTTATGGGCATCGTTAAGTCCAGTTAAGTGTTGTATGTATAAGTACATTATGGTTTTACATGCTTGGCTTTAACAAGGGCCTTGTTGCACAGATTATACATAATAATATCTACATGCTAGAATTATTGGTATGTGTATTCTATATATGGCACTGGACTTTAATGCAATATTCATGCACAGTACTTTGTGGAGTTATGCATGTACATAAAAGCTCTCCTCCACGTGTGTTCTTTCTCATTTGTTGACGAGACGTCGGACAGTTAAGTTCATTTATATTTTCTTAAAATTTAATTCTTAAGGATAAAGTTATTTGTGTCACATATCAAGGTAATGTTTTAACTGTGTAGTGGTTTATATCTTTAATCAAATATTACAGTTTATTAAGTCTATTTCATAGGGTTATTTTCAGTAAATTTTCTTTTCCATACTTTGTTCATTTGTTTCCATAAGGGGCAAATTTCAATCAAGTATTCTGTCCTTATTCTAATCACCATAAAAATCGGGGCATATAAAGTGCACTTTTCATTAATCAATAGTGTCCATATTAAAATCAATATAAATTCCAGGCTTGCTAAGTCAAATTTTCATGTATCCATGCTGTTCCTATCGTTATATTACAATAATTCCCAATGCTTATAAAGTACATTTCAGTAACCCAAGCCGTCAATATCGTAGTTACTATAAATTCCAAGTCTTATAAATTCCACTTTTCATGTATCCATGCTGCCCAATCGTTATCAAAAAAATTCCTATTGCGTAAAAAGTACATTTTCAGTAACCCAAGCCGTCAATGTCGTATTTACCATAAATTCCAAGGCTTATAAAATGCACTTTTCCGTCCATATTCTGTCCATATAATAATCACCCTAAATATCAGGGCATATAAAGTGCACTTTTCACTTATCAATAGTGTCCATATTACAATCAACATAAATTCCAAGGCTTATAAAGGCAAATTTTCATGTGTCCATGCTGTCCCCATTGTTATATTACAATAATTCCCAATGCTTATAAGGTACATTTTCAGTAACCCAAGCCGTCAAAATCGTATTTTCTGTAAATTCCAAGGCTTATAAATTCTACTTTTCATGTATACATGCTGCCCTATCGTAATCAAAATAAATCCCATTGCGTAAAAAGTACATTTTCAGTAATCCAAGCGGTCAATATCGCATTTACCATTAATTCCAAGGCTTATAAAGTGTACTT
>LQRL01157658.1:15703-26728 GCA_001703475.1 Hydroides elegans
GTGGTTTTCTTATTGATTTTCAAACTAGAAATTCATTGATTTGTTTGGAGTAAAGCATCATATGTACACAAAAATTCTATGGCCGAATGTATACGGTAAAAAAAGCGATGTGGAATGACACCAACAATTTAAATTCAAACATATTTAGAAAGCATTAGGCCCTGCTTACATACAATGAGCGATTCTCGTCGCCACTTGCGACTTTCACTGTTTTATTTGTAGGACTTTAAAATCATTTGAAGGAAACCCCCCCTCGCTCCTACCGATTAAAAAAATTGTGATTACATTTGAGCGATTTACAATCTTAATAAATCCTATATTTTCTTTGAGGAAATGACCGATTGTTTGACACGTCGCTAGGCGCGATTATTGTCGCAAGTGGCGATTCTCGTCGCAAGTAGCGATAAGTGTCAAGCAATGCACTGTAAAATGGATTGGAAAGTATTGAAATCCCAAGATAAATTGTGTATGTAATCACTAAAATCGTTGCAGCGATTTTATGTAAGCAGGGCCTTATCTAGCATATTTTGACAATCAATATTTTTTGTTCTATATTAGTTTTTATCAAGTATATGAACCGATCTCTTGAAATTCTCTCTTGTATCAGTTTTCAGGGATTTATCTACAATTTTTTGAGTGTGCGACAGCGGGCGCATTCCGAATGATTTTTGTGCGACAGTTTCGAAAACTGTGCGACAGTGAAAAAAGTTGTGCGACAATTCTATTTTTTTTACTAATAGAAAAAAAAAACACAATATATTTGAATCAACATTCATCAAACAAACATAAGATAATTTTCCATTCGTTTAATCTGATTGGTCACTCGTGTATACGTACTTAAGAAAATAAATCAATGATGTTCCATAGAAACAAATCATACATCATCATCATCAGTCTTTTATAAAGCGCATATTACACCTATGCGCTACAATACATATGGAAATATATCCGTTAACAGTACGATTTCCTAAAAAGATAGGTCTTAAGTTTGCTTTTGAATAACGGGAACGAGGTCTGATGATCAGGAATAGATCAGGAATAGATCAACAAAACCAAAAACATCTCTTGGATATACAGAGTCTCTAATACGTATTTTGGCTTTCATGACTAACTTTTGGCACATTGTCCATTGTCATACCATCTAGGTACGGACTAGATTTTGATTTTATTTCCTATATTGAACTCAATAATGCGCCTTTCTTTAGCCTGTGTCCTCTTTTTAAAAGGCTGCTTCAAAATTGAAATTGTTGTGTATGGGGCTTCGTAGGTTACAAAGGTCGTTACAAAGTGAAACCAAATCAATTGTAATTAATGCATACTCAAAATAAAAACTGTACAAAAGGTCAATAAATCAACTACATTGCAATCCTGAAAACAATTAGTATTAGACTCTACCGACCACTGCATCACAGCAAACTCAAATACGAAAAAAATGGACACAAAAAAATAAATAAATTACACAATGGGCGCATTTCGTCAAAATTCTGTGCGACAGGACGGGCGCATTCGAGCCAAAATTTGTGCGACATTTGGTAAAATTGTGCGACATTTTCCACAGTCGCACAGGTAGATAAATCCCTGAGTTTTATGATTGAAATTTGTTACACATTTTTACCAATGAATTAAATGATTTGTAATGATAAACTTGCGCGTGTTCTGAATAAGTTCAAACTTTAAAAAAAACTCAAATAGAGTAAGAAAAGTATGAAACACGATTTACAATAAGTTGCAACAAACACATTTGTAATAAATAGGACGGATCATTACATAGAATATCATATAAACCGCTATTGAACCAAATCAAACTGAGGGTATACGCTGTACAAAGGTTAAATGAGGGGGACGGCAGCATATAAAATGAACCAATATATTCATATGCATAAGGCTATGTTTTAGTCTTTAAATTTAGCATCACAATCAAAGAACATACACCATAAAATCGTAACATTCAATCACTGTAAACCTATATGAAATTAGGGGGCGGTAACTCAGAAACAGAAACATATATATCTATCCATTTTAAACGCCAAGCTACTCCTTTCGTGTTGTCTACCAGCTATGCTCGCGATTTGGCGTTGCTATTCGATACGCGCCATTACTTTGGACGTGCGCCTCGTTCATTCGTCACTGTTGATAGGGCGTGGAAACACGATTCAAGGCTTTATTATCCAGGTTCTAGTCTAGTATTTTATGGATGGATTGGTCGTCCGGAACATTTTTGTGATTGTGCTTTACAGAAGGGCACCCTGAGTCCGTTTTCTTTTAATGTATATATGAGCATCTAACTCTATCCAGGTTTTTATGGATCAGGCTTTGGAGCATTTTGGAGCATTGTTTGTGATTGCGTTTTCCAGAACGATTTCTTTCTTAAACTTGGGAACATTTTACCTATTTGAAACTTTTCAGTTAAAAAATATCTTTCTCAAAAATCACATTTTCACAAAGGGACTCGCAATTCCACGTAGCTGTGCGAGACGTGTTAGTGCATCTAAATCACGGACGGGTCTTTTGGACTTTCTGAATGATTCACTACATAAAGGAACGTTGTCTTTTAGATAAGAATTTTCTCGCAAAAAATGTTACTTATACATTGAAATAGATGTAAATGTTCGGTTTTGCCAGAGCGTTCGATTTAAGATAAAGCCATGTGATGAGGGCCTATATATTATGTTTCTTTTAAGATAGAAGAGTTAAATCCTTTGTTTTTGTCAAGAAGCGATTCTTTCGCCATTTGCATATTCCACTGTTTTTCTTTGTCGATGGAATAGACAGGACTTTTGCTCTTAGTGATTCCATTCACAAAAAAAAAAACATGAAAATCGCAAATGGCGATAGATGAATCGAAACTTTCATACAACCGAACCCTAACCCTGCGAATGTTTTACCTTATTGTTATTGTTTTTTCGCATATAGCCCATTAACAAAGTGATTTCGAAAGTAAAAAATAGCGAAGCGATTCAGAAAGAAAAACCACAAAACTTACTTATTCAGCTGAAGCACACGCTTCGTATACATTAACAAGGCGTCGGGGAAATATGCTAAAGAAATCGTTGCTATTATATGTTTTTCAATGTATATTTAAATTCACATTAACCAGTAGCTTAGAATGTTTAATCCTATTGTTATTTTTTTTTAAATTTTTGTCGCATATAACCCATTAACATAGAGATTTTGAAAGAAAAAAAAATAGCTAGGAGATTTAGAAAGAATAACCACCAGAGTTACTTATTCAGCTGAATGACACGCTTAGTACATTAACAAGGCGTCGGCCAAATATGCAATAGCAGTTGCATATATTTATAAATGTTTTACAGTGTATATTTTTATTTTATTTTTATCGACAGCGCACGTTAGAAATAAGACACTGATCACTTGGGGTTCGAATTACCTTGTTGTGATTTTAATTTTATAAATTTGCATTGTAAGCTGAGATTTTAAAAGTGCGTCATAACAATCATAACATGTCATGCGACTATGCACATACTAAGCAATTGTATTTGCGAAAAAAGGTCTGTATGACATTTTTTCCGCGAAAGTCGAATAAGCAATTTTTATCTAAATTTTAACACTCATATGTACAGGGAGTTCGAATAAGGATAAAACAACAAATCGATAGACTGGTCTGCGAAAACATGTACGATGTAGGTCAATATCAGTTGAAGAGTGGACTATTATATGCTACCGATAATAACGGACAAAATGATTTTTTTGTTGAGTAGGCCTATACATTTAAGAACAGCTTCTGATATTGAAACGATCCTTCGAGTCTGGAGAAAAATGAAAGTCAATCGCTGACATATCGATTTATGTTATCTTATACCAAAGCTACTACCGGCTAAACTATATTAAAAAGCTAGAATTAAAAGAAAATATTCTAGTCAAAAATAAACAATAAAAGCAAAACCGTTATAATTTGAGTAATTACATCGAATGCCAAACTTTTCGTGATCATTAACAACAATGCAATTACACCAAAAAGCAATAAACAACAGCTCACTAGAAACGCGTGTCACTTAAAAACAAAAACAGGTTTTTGGAAGTTTGAGGATAATATTTCGCATTGTATTAACTTTATTGCCACTCGTATACAAGCTATGGTGTTTGATGGATGGCGACAGGGTCATTATGGCGATAGATATTCTGTCAACCATTGACACTGCACCTGTTTGCAAGGGGTGTCACTTGAGATTTTTTTCCCATTTGTTTGGAATCCGCCCCCCTTTCCCTAATAATTATTGTTTCCCCTGATTGTATCTAATTTCGTCACCGCCGAAAAATACCATATTGCACATTTTCGCAAGTAGCCATCTCCAAATTACTTTAAGAATGGTCTACGTTATAACTGGCTATGGCATCGTATAATTCTATATATCCAAATAGATCTCACTGTATGAGTGCGCAAAACGCTTTATTCAAACGCAACACCGCTACTGTCATAAAAAAATGGTAGACGCTTGATACGAGTGGTAGACGCTTGATCTTTCATTGCAAGCGAGTATTACCATTGACCTACTTAAGAAATTATACGCCATTATTCTATTCAATTTTAAATTCACATGCATAATCTTGAGCAGAATCTACAAAAATGAAAGGCTAAAGGCTGATGGTTGCTTTTATAGTGTTACTTTCTGGTTTAACCAAAGTTAACACACGCAACCACGGTTATCGCAAGCCATCGTTGTAATGCCATAAATTTATCGTTTCTGTCAATTTTGTCATCACATCAGTGTCACAGTAATGGTAGGGCTGCTAATTGAGAAAAGTGAAGAGGTGATCAGTTTCTTTTTTGCGTCTTTCGATATCCCCTTTGTTTTAGGTTCGGTCGACCATTCATTTGTTCCGAAAGAACTAGATCGTAACTTTATGGACAATGGATTATTTGTTTAAACTGGATTTATCGATAATTTCTTATCGTCTCGTATTTTTCTGCTGAAGCTTCCTGGCTTGAGCAGATTTTTCAGCATTCGTTTCTTTATTCAAAGAAAATATAATAAATTCCACAAAATCAGTTGCAGAGAAGCCAAATTTATATAAATTGTATCTTCCAAATAGTATGTCTTTAATTTGTTATATTTCATTTACAAATCGCAACGATCGCAGTCCAGCCTGACCGCACCATTATGGAAAGGACAGACGCTTGCGGAATTAAATGAGATGGCTTCAGTCCTTTCCACTCGAGTCTGGTGAGACCATTTGTGTCTGGTCTCATAAGAAGCTTTTTCCAAAGCCGTGTTTTGAAACCCCAAAACTCGACTAGCTTTAAAAAAGCACAATTGGCGTTTTGATGTGTTTTTGAGTTTTCGATCACGAAAAAAGCTTGAAAAAGCTTCCAATGTGACCCTCATACAGCAGCTGCTTGAGGGTTTTATTTCGAGATTTCTGGGCGGAGACAATCTCGTTAGAACGCGTGATTTAACGCTTATTATGTCAGTAAAATAAACACACACTTAGCGCGCGGCCATCTCTTATGTTCATATCTCAAATATGACGTGTCCTATCAAACATGATTAAACGTCAGGAACGCCCCAAAAACTATAAAAACAAGTTTCCTATTTTGGTGGAAGTTTGTGATATGGCCATAATACTTGAGTGATAATGTGATGAGGGTAATGTACCTATAACACTTTTCGAGTTATTTGAGAAAGGACTATAACACTTTTGCTAATTTATTTATGAAGTCTTTTTTCCCGGTTTGAATGCATTGAATTCAATTAGTTCAATTTTTCAATACCCGTCCGGAGGAGTAATTTGAATAGTTTTCTCTTTCATTTGTGACAGTTACTCTATAATAAGGACTCACTCGCACCGATTTCTATTTCATTAATATAATAGCCTATGTGAGATACACTATGGCCCTTTACTATTGAATTTCTAAGATAGAAATGTACACGAAATGCCAAAAAAAACGTGCAAAACCAATTTTATTGCAAGCGATCGTTTAAGTGTCCATTGACGAATGTGCACCTTCCTATATATTTTGGGGCACCCCATGTATTTCTAAACCCTCCCAATGAGAGATCTTCGATGGTCGTTTAAGGGCTTGTTCACACTAGAAGCGACACGCGACAATATACTTATATGTTCTTTATAAAACTAGCGACAGAGAATCGCACGTTTTATAAAGAACAAATAAGTATATTGTCGCGCGTCGCTTCTAGTGTGAACAAGCCCTAAGATATATTTGGACATTTCGTTATCTACCACTTAGGCCCCCACAAACCTCGGGCATAAGTGTCCAAACTCCGTTAACGATACGATTCAGAAGCTTATGTTTTGAATCGGTCAAGTGCGAATAATATTGCGATAATGTTCAGGAACTACATTCCTTTTTCATAACTTCAATCCCGAAGATATAATACAGTGACATTGATTGATATTTCAGTGGCACGCATTACGTCACGAAAACGTGCGTATTACGTCATTGCGTCCATAAACAGGTGCCCGTAATGGACAAAATAATGTAAACAATGTCATCTCTATGTTTCTGTCCTGTCCATCAAATCCCTTTCAGATACGACACCGCAAGGGTTTGATTGAGTAATAATGAAGCTGTAAGAATCCTATTCAGAAACTTTAAGTAATAATGAAGCTGTAGGAATCCTATTCAACAATAGGAGGGGCTCTTATAAAGGTGTGAAAATAAGGAAACCCTTTTTCGGATTGAGCCAAAGCTGCTTGAAATGTTGTCGTGTTCAGCTTGATTTAACAATGGTGTCAATTACAGATGGGAACACTCTTGGGTATTATAATATTCGTAAAATGCCGTTATATAAATAGGGATGGCACTTTTATAATAACAGAACCGATTTATTATAAGGTGCAACTGCTTTTCAACCGGGGTTTTGGAATTCTCAAGTGAGTGAAGGAGAGATAATGATCAAATATAGCCTCAGGTTAAATTCAGATTTGAACGAAGAATCGAAAGAAATATTGCAATTATTTCTACATTTTTATAAAACCAATCATTTTTGCGCTTAAAATGATTATTTTTACACCATTCATACAGTTTTAGATTTTATTGTTTATGCATATAACATATCAGGGCAAATGAGGTAACTTGTAAATTCGGCCTCTTTGCATGTAATTTAGCATGTTATACAATACAATAATAAATTAAATTGAAGCTGTAAAGCAAATAATTATATTCAGATAATGATATGTTTGAATTCCAATTGCAGATGTATTTTCATAAAATCTTAAAATCGGAACCTGATAACTTTAAAATGGAAGTAATAATTTCAAAAATAACCCCTTTGCTTTAAACAAATTGCGTTAAATGGAATAATAAATTCGGATTTTGAAAAAATATTCGTTTTAGTAAAACACCACCCTTTCTTAATTGAAATCTACAATGATCCATTGTTAACAAATATTGTTTTAAAAATAGACAGTATAAACACCCTATTATGCAATGTTGAGACTATAAAAATAATCAATTACAAAGGATTACAAGGACTTTTCAAAAACGTGTGGTCATGTGTCTATATTTAGCGATGGCGTGCGACCCGACTCTAGTTAAGTCGCGTGCCCCAATATATTTTAACCACAAAAAAAAAGAGTCTTCAATGCTCACACTTTTTATATCATAACATGATATGATACCTCTTTCATTGTTGAAAAATGCCTAGAATTTCATGGGATTGTTAAATAGAAGCGTGTGTAAGGCAGCTATACGTGGCTTTTGACTTGAATTGGGGTGTTGATTTTTCCCACATTGAGTTAAAGTTTTAAATCATCATTTTTGAATTAGTACACCTGCTAGGTATCATAAATGCGTGAGTGTTGCTTTATATAACTGTCCCGTTGTCATCAAATTACGACCAGATCAGGAATTCAGGCGTGGGAATATTCTGAGGCATTCATGAGTTTCATTTTTGTTTAATGTTATTTTTCTTCACCATTGTATAATTTGGAGAGATTGAACATTGCGCTTGACTTAGGTTGCAAAACTTATTTAAATCATCTCTGCTTTGAATGTATTTTATATTTGATTTGATATTGAACATAATTTACAGATTGAACATAACTAAGTAAGCTTAATTCAGTCTAATAAAGAAAATGCTGTGTTTGTAAACTTGAAAATCTGCTTAATGTTGAAAAATGATATATATAGTTTACATAAGAAAAATGAACATCTAGATATTACTCATACTGTATCTTAATCATACATTTACAAATTGTCAAATTCCACGTTAGACACGGGTTACATAAAACGCTTGAGTTGCGATTTCCACGGTCTTTTTTTATCGGAAATCACAGGGAACGACAGGACTATATATTCATTCAAAATCCCAATAAGTCTCACAAAGAAAACAGTAAAAATCGCAATTTACTATTCAGAGTCGCTCATTTATCAAAACAATGCCTTTTTATTTTAAAACTGAAAGTGAAACACGCACATAGAAACAGACATAAAATCAAATTCACGAATGTCCATGCGCCAACACTTGAAATAACAATTGGCAAAACTCAAACATGAAAAACAAATCCAAAATGTTGTCTCCATTTGAAACACATGGGGATAAAAATGGGTGAGCCACTTGAATAAATTGGAGATTTTTATAAACGAATCAATCGCTATATATAATGATCTCAATTATTCGCTGCGCAAGCCCTACTCAAAAGCTACCGTCCGCGCTCTTCTGAATTACTTGCATTTCCCATAACTTGAGAAAAGTGAAGATCATTTGAATGGATTAATGCATAAAAGCCTTAAATATTTTTTAAATAAGAAAATAGACTATTAAACTAAATCTAACAGGTCTATCCTATAGCGGGCTTCTCACAGAAATATGGTTTATGATATTATGACGTTCGATTTTGTCATATGACTAAGATCAGAATTCATGCACCTCATTTCCAAGCCAAATTTCAAAAAGGTATTTTATTAAGTTAACATCATTATACACAGAACCCTTCAATTATTTGCATTTCCCATAACTTGAGAAAGTAGAAGAGCATGTGCGTTTAGGAAGAAGGATAAGCATTTGACAAGGAGGTGAGAGAGTCGGGGTTTGAGAAGGGGGTGATGGTTTGAGGGGTGATGGTTTGAGGGGTGAAGGTTTGAGAAAGGGTTGAGGGTTTGAGAAGGGGTGAGGGTTTGAGAAGGGGTTGAGGGTTTGAGAAGGGGTTGAGGGTTGAGAAGGTGGTGAGGGTTTGAGAAGGGGAAGGAGGGGGTGAGGGGGTCGAGGGGGTGTTTAGCCACTCGCGTGCCCGTGGCCAAATTGATAGCTCACCGTCGACCCTTAGCACTATGCCATCATCGGTTTTTACATTTGTCGTCGGCAAATAGTGAAGCGAGATGATTATTTGGTGACTTATTCGGTATTCGGCCGGAAATATTTTGGCTGGAGACTTTTTGGCACATGCTGGCACTTTTGGAGACTTTATGGCTGGCAACTTTTTGGCCAGATACTTTATGACCCGGATTCGAATTAAGTATTTACCGAGCACATACATCGCAAACAGAAATGGAATTAAAACGGATTTGCATCATATCTTAAATCAGACGATACAGACCATCTTCTCAATTGAACCTTTTACCATAATTTCAATGCATGTGACACTGGGAACCAAAGATGAGACACTTGTTCCGATTTGTCATCTTTACGGGGGCCAAAGGCGCTTGGCTTGTGGCACCACGCATTTTGCAAAGACGCTCTTATGAGTTCTATCAAATCAATCAAATTATGACTGCTTTCTTTATCTGTTGCAACTATTCATTTTTATGCTTGATTTTATGAATAATATGAATAATATGTGACAATTTATTTGCTTTAATTGTTCTCGTTCAGCATGCCTAGTTATTAAGTGCGTTTCGTAAGCATCATTCGAATATTTATGAAAGAATACATAATTTTTTTCTGAGATGGATATTTTTTTGTGAAATTAGGTTACTTGATGGATTATGTTTGAACATTTCAACCTATGATGTGAGAGATAATTGATCAGGATTGCCATGACGAACTAAAGAAGACGGTATCCGCCCAAAAAGTCTCCGGCCAAAAAGTTTCCAGCCATAAGGTCTCCAAAAGTGACAGCATGTGCCAAAAAATCTCCAGCTAAAAAATTTCCGGCCATCAAGTTTCCAGATATCAAAATTATTATATAAACACCACAGTTCAACAATATTATTCTGCTGTCTTACCTTAGAATTATTTCTTTGTAATAGCCAGAAATTATTTTCCCAAAGACCCATATTTAAAACATTAGGTTCTAGACTTTTTGGCACATGGTGTCACTTTTGGAGACTTTATGGCTGGAAACTTTTTGGCGTTCTCTCAATTTTAGATTCTTTAGCATCAATGCTGATCTGAATTATCAATTACCACACAGAGATCACGCATTTGAGTTTCAACGGATAGAGTATTTTCATAAAGTTATAAATTAAGATTTTTAGCGAGGATGAATCGCTTACATATTGCTATTGTTTTATTTTATGCTACTAAGGAAATAAATAAATGATACCAAGATGTTTAGGAAGCATTTACATGATTTAGGTAAAGCTGTAACACAATTATTTTTTGGGTAAAATGAAAAATACATGTGTTACACATCCAATATGAGTACAATTATCCAATCATTCTCATTCTTAAAATTACAAAAAAAACAATAATTTAATTTAAAACAATGGACTGCAACCTCAATTCTCAACAGTGATTTCTCAACATTACAAAACATGCACATTAAACAAATACTCCAGAATAAAATAATTACAGTAAATATGCCAAATTTAAAATAGCATACCAAATGTACCGTATATTTCAAAACAATCAATGCAAAATATGCACGGATATTTACTCAAACAGCCTTAATTAAATACTCAAAATCACAAAAATTTGCTGAGCAACAAAACAAACAAAAATCCTGAACCATTTACTTAATAGCACACAAGAACTGGCCACCAGATCGCCTCCTCACTTTGGCATCACCATGGCATCGATGCTAATCACTCACTCATTATTAGCCTATTGATTGTTGTTGCTGAAAACAATAGCAATTAAGGGGTGTCGGAATCGATTTGTG